>CM076579.1:385509502-385609985 GCA_034641835.2 Pinus albicaulis | reverse complement strand
GGCCGAACTTTATAATAGTTCGGCCGAACTATTTTAGTAAGTTCGGCCGAACTTTTGAGTCCGTTAATATTGACGGCACTGTGACGGCCCAATAAACAGAATTTTTGCCGGAGGTTTGGAAAACCGGCAATGGTAGTTCGGCCGAACTCATTTTAAAGTTCGGCCGAACTATGAGTTCGGCCGAACTTGTAAGTTCGGCCGAACTACGTTTTTATAAATAAATCGCCCGCGAAGGTTGTCAGTTTACTGTTTTCATTGTTTTCTGTCGATTTCCGCTGGGCGATTTCCGCGCGATTGCTGGTCGAGGTTCAACGCGATTCATTGTTTCCGCGCGTCTTTTTGTTTTCTGTCGATTTCCGCTGGGCGATTTCCGCGCGATTGCTGGTCGAGGTTAAGATCTGCCGGGTACGTCGAGCTTTATCTGTAAACTGGTTATATGAAACCTATGTAAACAAGCGTATAGAGTGTGATTGATACTGGTAGTGTGATGAAACCTTTACAGCTGCTAACTATATATGATAAAGTCACTGTATTAGTACTTATAATATCAATACCTTACAAGAGATTACGGATTTTTCTATGTGTAGAAAGCTATCACTGGTTCATAGAGAAAACTCCATTGATTGGGCCGTACCTCGTATACTTAGGTAGGGGCTAATTGGCATGGAATAATGTACTAGGCCTTAACTAGAGTTTCACTCTCTACTGTCCAGAGGGCACAGGCACAAGAGCTTCTTCGCTGTAGCTCAGTGACTCGCTTACGCTCCTCTGAGAAGTAAGGCCAAGCGCCAGTCCCTTACCCGCCTGCCTGCAACCTCCCACAGTAGCTAAACGCATTTTAATATGTACGATGGAGAATACGCTTTCCCTTGTTAATATATTTAACAAGGGAAAGCGCTAGATATTCTCCGTCATGCATAATCGTACGTCGGATTTGGTGATAATTGTCTCCATATTTTGGCTTTAGCATATATTGTGCAAGTGTACTTCAGAAGTATAAGAACCTGGATTGACATTTAATTCTTGTAATTTATCTCACAATTAATTTACCCATTAGGATGCTTTGACCTAGTAACTTGAGAGATGAAAAAGATCCTATCACATTAATGTGAGGATCCATTTTCACAATGAACATTAGGAAAAGACAATATTCATTGCAGTCGGTAATATAGTCAACTAGTAGACTATTCAATTATTAACAAAGTTGATGAAAGAATGCAAGGAATTTAAGGTTGCATTTCAATTTTGAAAATTTTCTACAATAATTTTTGTAGGATAATTTGTTAATGCAAGTTTCCACAGTTATTTATAATTTTTATTTTAGAAATAACCTTCAACCAAAAATACACAAGGTTAGTCCCCCGTGTGCCCTTTGAGACACATTAGGTCATCCCACCAATTCATGCCCTATGCTTCATGAGTTGAAGAGTATCCTTCATACCCCTTAAGCACCCCCATTTCTCCCCACTCCACCATGTGATGTTGCCACCTCATCACGTAATAAGGGTTTAAGAACCAACGACCTCTTGTCTATTTATGTGAAACACAAACATTATACACAACATTGTCTCAATCTCCGACGATATCAAGATGTGTTGGTCACCATACATCATGCCTCAATAGTAGCACCACCACTTACACCAAAATCTTGTGACATATTGTCACAAACAAAACCATCAAACTAAAAACACATCATTTTCTCCTTCAAAGAAAAAAAAATTCACATCATGTGAATATGTCCATGTACTCTTACATATTGGTGTACAAAACCATCAACCAAACAAGTTGACAAAACATGCCTCTTCAAACAACTGACTCTTAGCTCAAATAATAGAGCTCATGTACTTTCTCTAACAAGGGAAAGAGCTAGATAGTCTCCATCATGCATAATCGTACGTTGGATTTGGTGATAATTGTCTCCATATTTTGGCTTTTTGACCCGCAAAACATAATTATTTTAGAAGGGAGGGAAGGAGGGATGATCACATTGACTTGCTTGATGACCTGTCTATGAAGATTAACTACCTCAAGAATTATTTTTTTGCGTAGGAAAAGAGACACATTCCCATGTCTAGTTCTTTGATATTGTTAATGCCTCTAGTGTTTACTTCTACAAGTTCTATAGGCAGAGTCTGTAAAGGGCCAGGTAGCCTCTGGATCTCATCTTTTATGAAAGGTAACATATCTAGTAAATGCCCCTGCAGTCAATCTCTGGAATGGATCTAAATAGAAGTTCTTCATTTTTTAATATTCGTAAAACACAACAACTTTAAGGTAAACTATGTACATGTTCCATTCATCAAGAACACAAACCTCACAAGCCTCCTTGGCTTTGGAGCATTTTCCATGTTTTCCATAACCAAGACCCAAATAATTAGGCCCTTCTTGAAGAACATTTTGGCTCAACTATGCCTTGTACATGCTTGCCTTTAAAACCCTTTACTTTCATAGCACATTTTCATCAAAAATTTGGACCTTGTTCCTCTAATGTCTCTAATGTCTCTCAAAAGCACGTACACATTCATTTTCAGAGGCAATTGAAGGTAGAAACCAATAGCTAATTCTTCTAACCAACCTTGACTAAAATGAGCTAAATTGTACTTTGATACGAACTTGATTTAAATTGTCCACCCCACATTAGGCACCAATGATTATAACCTTTAATGGGCTAGCACTAGTTTGTAATCATCATCTCAAAATGGCCTAGTAGATGAAAAATTATCATGTTTGTAATCATCGTTTCACACCATCTACATATGACCCTTCCACACATTATATGATTGAATTTATGGTAGGTCATCCCTTCTATCTAGACCACGATTGATTGTGACATTAGGTGAATAAAGGAAATTTGATAAGGAAATGATCAGTATAAGTTTGTTCTCCTCCACACACTCCATATCTAATGATTGCCTATTTTTCTCTTCCAACATTTTATTTTGGAAATTCATTTTGGTAGTTAATTCTACTATTTAGTCACAACACACTTGGAAGTCAAAGAAATTGTTATATACACTACTAAACTCAATTAACATTGTTTGTTATTGGACTTTACAATAACAAACAATGTAGAGTTCATTAATGTAGTAGTGTATATGATAATTATATGTATAGTGGTGTGGCTATCGAGAAAATTAGCTGCTAATGAATTTCGAGAATAGAAAGTTGGAAGTGGAAAATTGAGAAATCACTAGCTATGGGGCGGATGGAGGAGGACAAGCTAGAAACTGTCTTCTGCTTATAAATTGTATTTTATTCACCTGTTGTCACAATCCATTCATGGGATAGGTAGAGAGGATGACATTTCAAAAATTCATGCATATAATATGTAGAAGGGGTCATGTATGAGATGGTGTGAAGTGATGATGATGGACATGGTAAATTTTCATGTGCCAAGTCATTTTTAGATGATGATTACAAACCAATATTAGCCATTTTAAGGTTATAATCATTAACAAGAAATATGGGTAAGGAAATTCAAAGTGCCAAATTCTAAGGAAAAAGCCATATTTGCTTCTCAAAAACTTTATTTGATATATTCTTAAAAAACCAAGTACAAATTTTAGTAATCCTAGAATCATGCTTTACATAAGGTAAAATTGGGGAACTCATGACTTGTACTATAGATAAAAAAAACATTTACACCTACCAAAAAATATATGATAAAAATTGACAAACTACATAAGCTTAAGCTCAAGGGGATATAATCATTCTTGCCTTCCATATAGATAATTAAAATGATTGTTCTAAGTCTCATGTTGCTTCTCATGTTATTTTATAAACCTTGGTTGGAAAGAAAAATAGGAGGGCTTAAATGTAAGAAATATAGAACATATTGGATTTAACATCCCCAAATTGGATTTTACTCTGAGGTATTGATTTTTTGAAATCTATTTTGTGAATGTCGACCAATAGATATATATCATGGAGGATGAAAGACGAAGATCAACCTAATCCCATATGGAGTCTCGGGGATCGGAGGATGTTCACGGTATTTAAATATAATCTTAAATCTACATACATGTGTGTACATATGGAATTGATTTTTTTACTAACTTTGTGAGTGAAATTAGTTGTTAACAAGTTTCATATTTTAATTTTTAGGAGGCAAGAGGAGAAGGCTTTCTACTCCATCAATGGAGCGTGGCCAAGGTTCAACCGGTCGAGGTAGCAGGGCACCGGAAGGGGGTGATATTTATTCCCCCGAAGGCCAGCAATCAACGGCTGCTGGTTCTCAACAGGGTCACTATGGGTCTGGTTCTCAGCAGCATCATTCTGGGGCTGGTTCTCAGCAGGATCATGTTGGATATGATGTTAACCAACAACATCAAGGTTGCCATCAATTTCAATATTTTTTCATTAAATTTTTACAACTTTTTTTACACGTGTTTTTTCTAATATATGAAATTATATATATATTGATGCAGAGGCTCAAAATGTTCGAGCCAGTGGTCAAAAAAGACGCAGGGCAGCGCGCTACATTGAAGAACTAGCACAACTTATCCGGCTGAGATTACTGATATACCATGGGAAACGAACATGGCGGAATGCACCTTACAAAGGTGTCAAAGCCTTTATGCAAAATTGCAGAGAGATCTCCAGGATTTGACTCTACCTGCTGAGAGTAGACAAAGGCTACAGATAGTTACAAATTCATTGAGTGAAATGGTAAAAGTGTACAAAGATTTGGGGCCAACCACTGATTCGTTTGTAGAAGTGATGAGACAGAGAAGAGAAGCAGTGATAGGTCCCGATAAATGGCAGGACATTAAAAAACAAGTTTCAAGAGATAAGGCTAAGTCAATGTTTAATTTTAAGGAAGGGCCAAAAAGAAAGATGTTGAAGGTGCAGTATTTCAAGCACCCAGACATAGCAAAATATTTGTATAGTCGACATCTTGCGGCCTTTGGAAGGCTTCCATGGAACGATGAGGTTCCTCTTTATTTTGCACAAATGTTTTATGCAGAATTTTTTAAGGGTATGAAACCCGACTACAATGATCTTCCTTCAGAATTTTTTGGCCCGGGGAGAGGTCGATTATGTCAACGTAAGGGCGCAAAACGAGATGTGGAGTTGCCTCGCCCTGAGCCGCCATTGGTGAGTCGACCGTCTCGAGTCGAAACCTTGCGATCAGAGATGGATGCGACTTCTCAAATAAGTCGTGAAGCAAGAGATGTTACGATCGAAAATGTTCATAGCAGATTGAGTGGAGTCGATCTTGGCTTAAATCGACAAAGAGCACGTGAATATGCACGTGCCAATTTTGTTTATCATACAGATGAGGAGATTTACAACATGAATGTTGAAGATCTCCGAACATACGCAATAAATTGTCGCAATGGTCTACAAGACCTAATTTTTCGTGAGGAAGAGGGCACCGGAACGGTATGTGCTAGTGACCTTAGGATTTGAAATTATATTTACATATACATGTGTACAATTTGTAATAAATACATGTGTATGTACACATGTATACATTTATTTGTATGTGTACATTAATCTAACAAAAAGGTATGATTATATGTTAAAACACCATTTGCAGTTCTCAGGTATGATGCGTGATGAAATGTTAATATTACGTTCGGGACCTCTGGCTCAAACGATGCAGATGGGTCTGCCCATCATGATATGTTGGCACATGTATGTTAGTGTTTTTTAAGTGACTCTAAAATAAATAATTGTTTCCACACATGTACATGTATGTATATATATATAATTCGATAAAATGTTTTAACAGGTACCGATTCCGTCTGATGTTTTTGGGATCCCGGTACCTTCTTCTTCTTTAGGAGATATACCTTCTACTTCATTGGGAGATGACCAAGTATGGACAATTTTTCACAAGTTCAAAATTTATGTTACCTCAAAAAGTTCCATAAAAAATTGAGATATAGAGAGAGATCTATATTTTGAGTTATTTAAAATTTTTTGAATTTAGGTTTGTATAGAAGATTTTTTTAATCCGAGGACTTTAGCGACGGAGATAGGGACATCCACAGCATTTGAAGAAGTTGTCTTTAGTTCTTTTATTTAATATTATTGTTCAAATAAGTTTATATATATGTACACACGTGCATTTTCATTTGAAAGTTTTTAATTTATATAAATTATTTCTGTATATATATATATATATATATATATAAATTTATATTTAATTGTACATGTATATTGTACAGGTTACCACTAGAGATGTTTCTATGGCAGATACTCTTCATCAAATGGAGAGGCAACCTTACGAGGTATTGCGCGATTTTTTTGTTATATTTTGTTTTTTACATGAAGTTCTAGATATATATATTCTCATTAATTTTTAAAACTTCAAATTTTAATGTTCAAGTACATGTACATTGTGTATGTAGGTTTTCCCTTTACAAGGTAGCGAGCCAATCGGGACCCAGAGGCTAGATCTTCCATTTGACGGACAAGACATACAGTAGATTTGATTTTATTTCAAAATTTAGATGGTTTTAAAATTTGTTAAACTTTATACAGTTTGATACTTGAGTGAGATTTACAATTTTTGGACATATTTTATTACAATATGTTTTTTGGACATATTTTTGGACATATATGTTAAATGTTTTTGTTTGATAGTTGAATTATAATTGGCATGGCATGTGATATTTAATGTTTTAAATGTTTTTGTTAGATAGTTGAATTATAATTGGCATGGCATGTGATATTTAATGTTAAATGTTTTTGTTAGATAGTTGAATTATAATTGGCATGGCATTTGAAGTTTTTAAAACTACATGAATGATGGAAGGTGAACCTACATTTGCACATGTGGTAAATTGAAATGTTACTTGTAACAAGACAATCCCCATTGATTTCATTACATTATATGTTGATTTCTGATTTGATATAATTGCATATATGATGGTACATTACTTGTAAAGTCATTGGATTAATAGTGTTCATTGATTTCAGTGTTCTTTGGATGGTTTTAGTACTTTTGGCATGTGAATGTGAAGTAATGTTGTCATTGAATTGCATTTGACATTTGATATTTAATGTTAAATATTTTTGTTGGATAGTTGAATTATAATTGGCATGGCATGTGATATTTATTGTTAAATGTTTTAGTTAGATAGTTGAATTATAATTGGCATGGCATTTGAAGTTTTTAAAACTACATGAATGATGGAATGTGAACCTACATTTGCACATGTGGTAAATTGAAATGTTATTTGTAACAAGACAATCCCCATTGATTTCATTACATTATATATGTTGATTTCTAAATTGATATAATTGCATACATATGATGGTACATTACTTGTAAAGTCATTGGATTAATAACTTGTTCATTGATTTCAGTTTTCTTTGGATGGTTTTAGTACTTTTGGCATGTGAATGTGAAGTAATGTTGTCATTGAATTACATTTGACAGTTGATATTTAATGTTAAATATTTTTGTTGGATAGTTGAATTATAATTGGCATGGCATGTGATATTTATTGTTAAATGTTTTAGTTGGATAGTTGAATTATAATTCTAATGGTATCTGAAGGTTTTAAAACTACATGAATGATAGAATGTGAACCTACATTTGCACGTGGTAAATTGAAATGTTACTTGTAACAAAACAATCCGCATTGATTTCATTATGTAGTATATGTTGATTTCTGATTTGATATAATTGTATGTATGATGGTACATTACTTGTAAAGTCATTGGATTAATAGTGTTCATTGATTTCAGTGTAAGCGCAAAAAATTATTGACAATGTAGAATGATTTTTGTGTTATAATAACTAAACCTAATAATATTGGAGAGCAAGAGAGACTTGATGTATGGTGTTTACTACAAGAGTTTGAGCTAAATATTTAAATGGTTTATCTATCTTTCATAAAATAGTTTAAGATTGATCACAAGAATTAAGAGAATGTCTCGGTCCATCATTGGTATGGTCCATCATAGAATGATCATCCATGTCAATGACTCTAAAGTCTATCTTTCCAAACCATGACCCTACTCTCACATGTGTGCCTTTCATGACACCAGTCGTGCTGCTTTTATCCTTGAGTTGACTGCCTTGAAAGCACCCAACTCTTTCTCGATGCTAGCCTTCCTCTTTCTAAGAGATGAAGCCGCCTTTCTACTTAGGAAGCTATGGGTAGCCCTCGTGTCTATCAAAGCAGAGAACTTTTTCCCATGTACGGTTGTAGACATGAATCTCAAGTCCAAGGAACTTTCATCATCATTCCTCCTTGTCTTGTGCCTTACTGTCGCAATCTTCTTCAACATTTCCTCTTCCAATATGTTTTTCGAACTAGCCCTTGGCTTAACAGTGCTTTTCACATATCTCTTCTCATGAAGCTCCATATAACAATTTGATCTTGGGCTTGCTTGAATTTGTTCAAGCTCTTTCTTTTTCGAATTCTGTCTAATTGCTCCAATACGACATATATTGACTCCTTCCAAATGAAGTGCACCAATCCTCTTAGTGTGGTCGTCTTCTTTTCCAAGTGTGCCAACACATGCATTTTCTTTCTTCAAACCAATAGGTTTCGGATCAAGAAAGTCCCTCTTGATCTTATCTTCCATGTTCTTGACTTTACCCTGCAACGTGGTGCTTATTTCCTTCAAGTGAGCCTTTTCCATAAAGAGTTCCTGAAGTGTTTTTTCACCTTGTCGTATCTCCATGTCAAGCTTTTCAATTTCAGCAGTTTGTCTAGAAAGTCCATCCTTGGAATTTTTTGCGTGAAAAACCAAGTAGGTTGAACCAACGTTGGTCTAGTGCATTGGAATTCATTAAAGAATTGGTCATTGGCGCTGCTTCAAGCTAGGAGTGAGCATCGTCACCAACCTACATTGAATATTTTACACTCCCTATGGTGAATGATACTTTAAATTGATTGACATTCTAAGACTTTCGAATTTTTCCGAATGCCAAATGATCTTACAAAGTGAGTATTTATAATATTCTAGTAGGTCATTCGGCGACAACTTTTACCAAAAACTTGAAACGACTTTGGCGTGTGATATTTAATTTGTTAAATGTTTTTGTTGCATTGTTGAATTATAATTGGCATGGCTTAACAATGCTTTTCACATATCTCTTCTCATGAAGCTCCATAGAACAATTCGATCCTGGGTCTGCTTGAATTGGTTCAAGCTCTTTCCTTTTCGAATTCTGTCTAATCGCTCCAATACGACATATATTGACTCCTTCCAAACGAAGTGCACCAATCTTCTTAGTGTGGTCGTCTTAGTGTGGCGTGTGATATTTAATTTGTTAAATGTTTTTGTTGGATTGTTGAATTATAATTGGCATGTGGCATGTGAAGTTTTTAAAACTCCAGTTTTGGATGGTTTCAATCTACATTTTGCATGTGATATTTTATGAACTTTAAATGTTAAATGTTTTAATGATGCACAATATATAATCGAAAGGGTTTTAAGACTTAAATTTTTGGATGGTTTCAATTTACAACTTAAAGTTTTGGATGGTTTCAACCTACATTTTCACCTATGGTAAATTGAAATTATGTTACTTGCAACAAGACAATCCCCATTGATTTCATTGTATATGTTGATTTCTAATTTGATATAATTGCATGTATGATGGTACATTACTTGTAAAGACATTGGATTAATAGTGTTCATTGATTTTACTTTAAGCGCAAAAAATTATTGATAATGTCTAGAACGATTTTTGTGTTATAATAATTAAACCTAATAATATTGGAGAGCAAGAGAGATGAGGTATGGTGTTTACTACAAGAGTTCGAGCGGGGTATTCAGTGACAACTTTTACTAGAAACTTGAAACAAAGAGAATCTATCTTTGGCTAGGACATCATGTAAGATGCTCGACATAAACAGTAAAATTGTACTTAAAAGCCGAGATTCGGGCAAGTGGGGACAACCACTTGTTATCTCGTCCCTTGGAGGCCAGGCCATATGGGGACCGAATCTGACTTTACAAAATAAAGTGAAATAGTTTGTACCATATGGTCGGAGAACATATACAAAAACAATTAATATACAAGAAAAATTAATTTCATTCTAGAATATATATATCCAATACATATTTAACATTTTTAATCAATGCACATGTATAGAAAAACTATTTTCAGTGGAAACTAGAGCACGTGTTTGTACCCAAACAATTTGTAACATTTGCAAACCACAAATAACATAAGCAGTTCAATTTTTAGTTGAGTACTGAAAGGTTTAAAAGATAATAAATTGTTGTCCCGACACTTCACTCAAAAAAATTCTAATGGAATTCCATCCTCAATAATCCGTTCATGATCGGATTTTGACATTTTCCATTTCTTAATTTTTGATTTTTTTCTTTGATTGAACTTCTATCAACTTTATGCGTGCTGCACACACCAAGTGACTATATTGACAACTTATGGAATCAGGTTCATAGTCTTCGAAGTAAACAAAGTCTTCACTTTGACGAGTTTGTTTGAAAAAATAACCTTTCAGTATAATAGACCCTTTGTCATACCGAAATCCGTGATCATTATAGTCTTGTAATAATTTCATTTTTTGTTCAGTGCAACGCATCAAATAATACTTTACATTTTCATCGTTGTCAATAGGTGCAATTACAGCAAAAACATCTCCTGCACAATAAAATAAATTTAACATTTAATTATGCATATTTAAATTTAAATTTGTAAATCTTTAAATCATTAAAAAGTAATTCAATTGTTACCTTCTCTAACAAGATCAGAAACTCGATCACCATCTGATGATATTGTAGTTTCCTCTGATTCCATTTCTTCAATCATTGCAACAGACATTTTTCCCTTTGTATTTAGCTCTGTATGTTTCCAAT
Organism: Pinus albicaulis; assembly: GCA_034641835.2. Lineage (NCBI taxonomy): Eukaryota > Viridiplantae > Streptophyta > Pinopsida > Pinales > Pinaceae > Pinus > Pinus albicaulis. Next base: position 385,599,185 of record CM076579.1, on the reverse strand, counting down.
CGTTCACATACATTTTGTTTTCACAGATGTCATTGGATTTTGTGTTGTCTATGCAAACATCACAAAAACACGAATATTTTCTTTTATCCAATGCAAACACATTTGTGGACAATTTTGTTTGAATTGAATGCAATTTTCGAGTCCCTTTTATTGTTCCAACTTCATTTCCAATTGACCTATTTACGTCTCCGATTCCAATATGCCAGAAAAACCTTTATATGGAAAATTAGAAAAATAATTTGTAAATATGATATCAAAATACAATTAAAAATAATCAAATTGCATGATAAATGTACAATGTTTAAAATTAGATTACCAATATAAATTAAATTGAATGTACCTTTGCACTTCTCGTGATGGGTTAATCTCATGGCTTAGAGCATTTTTGCACCATTGAACAACTTCTTCAGCATTTGCAAGTCGGCGTGCAAAGTGGTTCATTTGATATCTTCGAAGTACTCGTTTTATGCATGCTCCTGCACCGTCATGTTCTCCTTTTCCATGGCCAGTCTCAAAGAAATTTCAACAATGTTTAATGGAGGTTTTCTTATGAAGACGACACAACCAAAAAAATGATCGTGCAGATTTGAATTGACCTGCGCATCCGTCTGACCATATCCAATGTTCATTGAATGTTATTCCACGATTTTTCAATGAATCATAAATTTTTCCAAAACAATGCTGTACAAAACATGTATCATGCGTACGATCGTCACTGATATAAAAATGATATTCTTTAATGATATGTCGATTTTCACTCGTGCTTTCTATATGATCGATATTTTGTTCAGCATGTCTATATAGAATATGAACGAGCATGGAGACTTGGTCAGAGTGATAGTATTCACTCTGAATTTCTTTTTGTGGAGAAAATGTGTAGTTTTCTGCAAAATCAATCACTGACAAAATGGTTCCTGGTGGAAAAACTTCACAAGATTTTTTGAATTGCAAGTCTTGCCATCGAGCTCTATGGGAATGCATGGTGTATTTGTAAATTTCTGCTTCAAACTTTCTCAAAAAGTCTATTAGAAAAATTTTGTCTTCTCGTAATTCGATTCTTTTAACACTATCTGCACCTTGAATCGATGTAATGGTATATTCGTATCTCTTCCATTTCACTTTCATGTTGGACAATGATTGATCATTTATATCAATACGATATTTGTTTTGAAATTTAGTCAAATTTCCACAATCATCGCATTTTTTACCACCAGCACATTTTTTTTTGTAAAATAGTTCATCGCTTTCTCTTTCACATAGAATTTGAGATATGAATTCACGGATAGTGGAAGGAGGAGGTGAATCCTTCCATAATGTTCTACCGAAATCAAGGAATGTGTCATAATATAACTCAAATTCCACATGATAACGGCAACAACAAGTGTCGCGTACGATGATAGGTTTTACATACCATGGTTTTTGTTGAACAAAAGCACTGAGTGAAACTTGAATTTGACGATTCTCTTCTTTGAACTTGTTGAATAACTCTATTTGAGTGGTTTCCAAGAGATGTTTTCATGTTCTTCGTATTGATTTCGTGTTATTCTTCTTCGCATCACATGTCTTGCAGTCGGTGAAACACGCGAATTGTTCTTCCAATATTCATATATTATTTTTTTAACATCTTCTCCAAGTCTATCTTTGTATGGTTGCCTACAAATAGCTCTCCAACAACCGAGTTCATCATTTACGTCTATTTGCAGTCGAAATTTTCGATGTTTGTGCAGATTTTTTAGCGAGGTTCCCAGTGCTTGTGCCATAGATGTTAGATTCAAACGATTCTCTTGAGTACTTGGTGAAACCATTGCCATTTGTATTCCTCTACGTATATTTGAAACATTTTTATCTCTAGATCTCTTAATTGACTCTATAGCACTACTCATATTTTTTGTCACCTCTTCTTTCATTTTTTTATCTTTGGTTGATTTTCGAATACCCAATAGTGTCGTCGCTTCTTTTAATTTCCTTGATGATAAGAGAAATTTCAACATTTGAGCTTGAACTGTCACCTCAGTTTTGAAAAACATATCCAAAATTTTCTCGACACGATATCGTATAAAATAGTCAGGTTTTTTATCTCCATATGTGCGAGTGTCGACATTTTCTAACATCTCATTATCGATAGTGATTTCATCTGTACATATTCGAAAAAATAGTACATATTCAATAAATAACTAAATTAATAAATATGTCAATAAATATGAGGAAAATTTTAAATATATCAATAGATCATAATATCTAACTTTACATACCCGATTCAATTTCTGCTTGAGGTTGATTTTCTTCTTCAATATTTTGAGGAGTATCTCTGTCTGTTTACATTAAACAAAATATTTTTCAAACTAGTTCATCAAATAAAAATTAAGCTTCACATTGTACATTGGGAAAACTTTAAAAATATATCAATAGATCATAATATTTACATTTACATTCCTGCTTCAATTTCTGCTTGAGGTTGATTTTCTTCTTCAATATTTTGAGGAATATCTCTGTCTGTTTACATCAAACAAAATATTTTTCAAACTAGTTTATCAAATAAAAATTAAGCGTTACATTTTAAATTAGGAAAATTTTAAATATATATCAATAGAGCATGTAATATTTATATTTACATACCTGCTTCAATTTCTGCTTGAGGTTGATTTTCCTCTTCAATATTTGAGAGAGCTTCTAACTTTCTTTTGCGATATTGTCTCGTCTCTTCTCTACGTTCCTCGGGCTTTCTTTTTCGATCATATTTTCTCACACAAGTTCTTCGATTTCCCATGATAATTAAGGGTATGAGGTTTAAAAAATTTTCTTTAAAAAATTAGACAATAACTCAATTACAAACAATATCACAAAAGATTTAATTTAAAAGAATCTTTTCTAAAAAATACGTAATCCAATCCAAAACACGTACATATCTCTAAGAAAAATCACACCGCCTCCAAGAAATGTCTTCCAAAAAAATTCTTTAAATCTTAAAATGTGAAGAAAAATTTTTGAACAAAAAAGCTCAAAAGATTTATTTCAACACAAAACACGTACATACCTCAAAGAAAAATCACGTCGCCTCCAAAAATGTCTTCCAATTTTTTTTTTTAAATTCAAACTTTGAACCTCCAAGAAAAATCACGCCGCCTCCAGAAAATGTCTTCCAAAAATTTTTTTTGACCCCAAACTTTGAAGAAAATTTTTTGAATTCAAACCAAGTTGTAAGATGAAATGAAGTGCGAAATGTGCGAAAATTGTGAATCATTTCGCGGCAATTTATATTGACCGCGAAATATGTGTTTTGTAGGGGGCTCCACAAAAAATTTCGGCCGACGGAAAATTACACAATAGTTCGGCCGAACTTTTGATAATAAGTTCGGCCGAACTATTAAGCCGTTAGTTTTAGCGGTTCGTAAGCGGAAAACATAGTTCGGCCGAACTGTCGCTAATAGTTCGGCCGAACTATCGCGTCACTGATTACGCAGAGCCAAGCTCTGAAAACGGTTCTGCAACTTTGGACTGATTAAACTCCATGAAAACTTGTTAATTAACTGTCGGAACCAAGACAAGCATTTTCAGAATTGAATCTACTTTCAAGAAATATAAATTTTATGGAATTTCGTAAACGTTTATTAATTTTAATTATTTTTCTAATAAAATGAGTGCAAACAATTTTTGAGGGTCATCGTGATTCAGTGAAATCAAAATTTTGTATCTCCCAAAATACATTGTAAAAAAAAATTAAAAAATTATGGAGCATTACATTGGTCCGTTGACTGTAATGGGTAGCTTTTAGATTTTTAGTTTATAACTTGTATGTTAAGAAATTTGTTGCCACACGAAACATATAAAAAATACGCAGTTTTTCGTATTAGACCAGTTCAAAAATTTCTAGTAATTATGATATGCATCCATTGGCTTTGTAAATATGACGAAACCAAAGTAGACTCTGTCTAGATTGTTGTAACACATTTTGTTTTTTCAAAAACAAGAATTTTCAATGAATACAACGTTGCCACATAACATGACTACTTATGAATTCTTTGATTGTTAAGAAACACACACTCAAAGAAACGCTAAGTTGACATACCAAATCCGCATAAAAAAATTTCAAAAAATAAGTAATAGAAAGCTAACAAAATTTCTCACAACTTTTATTTTTACCGCAAAATGAAATTCTACACGGAAAAATTGTTATAGTTTGCAGAAAGTTGAAGAACCCAAAAAAATGAAAAATTTTTCTCAAAAAAGGGCAAAAAGTGTAACCCAGCTTCACATTTTCACTTTTCTAAACTTAAAAATTCATTATCTCACAAACTACTAGGATTTTCCGGACAAATAAGGGCTTGTTGGAAAGGAAAAATTATGCTCTAAAAGATAGTGTACGAATCATATTGAGAGGCTTCTTCTAAGGTAGTGAAAAACATTTTTTTTAATGTGACTGATCATTAATTAGTGTAGAAGGTGATGGACAGCAAGGGCTTCTTCATTTTCATACGTCACCAAGTGTTTTTAAGTGAGGTCTCCACTTGTTATGTCTTTCATCATCAAGTGATCTCCAATTCCTTCGTTGTCCATGTCATCATATATGTCATCAAGTGTGCCATCAATGTCACCATGTCATCAAGATTGTGCAACGATATTTCATTAACCATATGCAGCATGATCATCACAAGGAGAGCTTCTTCATCAAGAGTCACTATGAGCAAGGGCTAGATCATCACAAGGAGAGATTCTTCTTCAAGAGTCACCATGAGAATCAATAAGAAGGAATCTTTCATGAAGAGTAAGGAAATCATCATGATTTCTAGGGTTTCCTCATCGAGAGAAAGGATACATGTGTTGTCTTCGTGGTTAGTTAAAGGACATCATTATGATCAATAGTCATCTAGGACAAGACATCTTCTTAGTGACTTGACATCATAATGACATTATTAATAGCTTGACATCTTCATTAATGGCATCCTTATCAAACAAGAGGGACTTGTCATTATGAGTAAGGACATCATCATAATGTACATGAGGTTATGACATCACAAGAATATTTTCCATCCCAATAATGCCATATTGACATCAATGACAACCTTGACTAACAAGGTGGATGAGCATGATGTGCTACATGAGTTTACTCACGACATTGAGGATTTACCATGGGGTACTTTCCATGAGCATTGATGACATAGATTGACCATGAGGGTGCTATCCATGTGTATTAATGATAGTATAAGGCACTTGTAGAGGCACACTATGAGATTTTTGGGTTGACTTAAAGTCCTTCTACAATGCGTTTCTTATGTTGTAATGTATTGCAAATAGAATAGGGGAGCATAACCTATTTCATGTTTCATATTTATAGGATTTCTTTTAAATGGTTTCAATCATCTCTGCTATGCTAGATGTATAGGCTTAGAAGCTTAGGCTTAAGAGTCCAATTTTTCTTCATCATGTAGAATAAAACATTTGTACAATATGTCATATGTCTATCTTCTATTTAAATATGTCTGCATAGATTATTATTCCAAAGATATACAAACATCTACTATGGTTTCTTGCACTCTATATTTCCTCTCACATATTTTTCAATACTCCTTTAATAAGAATTTTATTAAATATTTAGATATATACAAGAATAAATTACTACTTGTCATAAATTTTTTTTATTCAAAAACTTAAGATAAAAAAGAAAAAGAAAAAAAGAAAGAATATTATTATCTATAATTTATTATAACTTTAAATATTAAAAAAACCAATAAAAATTACATATTTTATAATAATACATAGGAAATGACAATCTCTTTTGTATCTTTTAATAAATCTAATTATCATCTCCATTATTAAATAAACATTTTAAAATTAATATATTCATTTTTAAAATTTATATATTCATTTTAAAATTTATATATTCATTTTTAAAATTTATATATTCATTTTAAAATTTATATATTCAATTTTAATATTAATAATTAATCTATTATTAATTTCACTATTTAACAGAAATTTAAAAAAATATAAAAACTAATATACATTGTGAAGTATCTAACAAGCATATTATCATTCCTCCTCTCGGAAATCATTACAACCCATGTGCTAATCGCTTTAAATAGAATATTTAGTTTAGAGACATTCAACCTCGCACAAAGCCTCTCTTCCGCTCATTTAGTCTTACCACCTTCCTTATACGATACAATATTTAATGCAATGAATTTGATTAAACATATGAATAATGGAATAATTCTATCGTCGTTCAAACGCTATGAGTTCAAGTTAGAAAGTAATTTTTGTAAAATGAAAGATGGTGATGGAGTTGGAAAGCCAAAAATTGAACAGAGATAAAGAGTAAAGAAAAATATTCATATAATGCATTTCCCATTTTTTTTAATAGGTTGAGTTGATTATAAGTTATAATGTGAGTGGAATAAAAAATAGAAAAAAAAAAAAAAAGATAATTATAGAATTTGTATTGATTTGAAGTTAGTTTATATTTAATTGGTTTTAGTGGGTTAGGAATTTTGTGAGAGGAATGAGAAAATAGGAAAAAAAGAAATGAAAGACAATTATAGAGTTTGTATTGACTTGAAGTTATTTTTATATTCATATTATTTTAGTGGATTAGAAATTTTGTGAGGAATAAAAATGTGGGAGAAAAAGAAAGATAATTATAGAGTTTGTATTGACTTGAAGTTATTTTCATCTTTAGTTGATTTTAGTAGGTTAGGAATTTTATGAGAAGAATGAGAGAGAAGGATAAAAAGAAAAGAAAGATAATTATAGAGTTTTATTAATTTGAATTCATTTTTATATTCAGTTTATTTCAGTGGGTTAGGAATTTTGTGAGTGGAATAAGAAAGTGAGAGAAAAAGAAAAGAAATATAATTATAGATTTTGTATTGACTTGAAGTTATTTTTATATTCAATTTATTTTAGTGGATTAGGAATTTTGTGACTGGAATAAGAAAGTGGGAGAAAAAGAAACATAATTATAGAGTTTGTATTGACTTGAAGTTATTTTTATGTTCAGGTGATTTTAGTGGGTTAGGAATTTTGTGAGAGGAATGGGAAGGTGGGAGAAAAAAAAAGATTATTATAGAGTTTGTATTGACTTGAATTTAATAAAATAGGAAATTTTATAAGTGGAATGAGATAAATTGAAAAAATTATAGAATTGAAGAAAAAAGAATTAATTATACAAGTGCCAAAAAAAAAGATTTTTTTATTAAGTTTGACCCAAACAAATAGATTAAAATCTTTAAAATATTTTTTTAACCATTTGATTTCATTGTTTGATATCAATTTAATAAATTAATAAATAAATAAATAAATATAAATATGTTAAACTTTAAAAAAAATTATGCATAACATTGTAATTTATTAAATACTCAAAAGATTAAAATATGAAAGATTAAATATTTCTTATTTTTAAATTCTTGTAATTAGAAAGTGAAAAATGTAAACCCAAATTATGATCAATTGTGTCCACATTTAATATTATATGTTTAGGGTCATGAGGAAGTGACATTATCTTTTTTTTCTTCTTCTTTCACTTTCTCTTTTTACCATAGTGAATCTATAACTCATTGGATTAATTTGGACGAGTCTCAAAGATCAAACTTGCTTGTTGTCACTATAACACCAAGAGCATATCCAACATGCATTAAGCTAGATATACTAAGATTTATGACTTAACAAGAACCAAAGCTCCACCAAAGTGGAAGATACTACTCTTTGAATCTTATCAAAGTGGGCCAAAGATCAAGACATATGTAATTAAAGGAAAAAATGATCGAAAAAAATCATTAAAAAAAAAAAAAAATCCTTAAAACTCAAATAAAACATAAAAAACAAAAAAAAAACAAAAATCATGTGACTAGAAATGGATGATATCCCATGTCAATTGTTAACCGTCATAAATATCTCATGTTAATCATCACTAATACTCTAAAAATCATAATACAAAATACCAAATTAGTCGACAATTTAAAATAATTTAATAATTTAACAACCATTAATATTCATGTGACTAGATATAGACGATATCCCAAATCAATTGTTAATCATCATAAATATTTCATGTTAATCGTCACTAATACTTTAAAAATCATAATACAAAATACCAAATTAATCCACAATTTAGTAGTATGGTTAAAAAAAAACATCCATATTATGTTTTACTAAAGTTTTATATTAAAAATATATGTTATTAACAAGCCATACTAATTTTTTATATTATATTTAACTATTTTTTTTTTAAACATATGTTATTAACGAGCCATAATAAGGTTAAGTTCTCGTGAGAAAGCGCCACAGTTGAAGCTGTAAAATGTTGATGCCACACCACTAAGGTCATTACAATTTACGATGCTTTTCTTTATCTCCGTGTCCCACAGAATTTGCAGCTGTCTTTTCTTGTTTCAACTCAATCCTCCAATTTTATTTATCTAAAAAAATCATCTATATTAATTAAAATATAGTTTTTTTTTTCCACTAATAAATCAATGTTGTGTTTATTTTTATATTGATATGTGTTTATTTTGGGATAAGATTTTTATAATTGTAAATTAGTTATTATAATTATTTTAAGTGAATAGTAGAAATTTAATCTCTATAAAATATTCTAAAATATTTTTAATAATAGTTATATATCAAAGTTTGAAATTTATTTTGAAAATAGTTATGTCTTTTTTACTATTTTAATTAAAATTATTGCGCTGAGAGGCAATCTACAACCAGTATGACCTCGATGTTAGGCATGTCAAGTCCTCAAAAAATAATAAATTTTATTTTTGCTAATGTTGGCGAATGCATTAACCTAATCTTTAATTTTATATAACTTAAATATTTAGATTATATATAACTTTTTTAACTCATTAATGGGCAGAGATTAATTATTAAAATACAATTATGTATTATGTATATAATTTGAATGGATAGTAAATTATCTCACCCATTTAATAATTGCTTTATTATATACGTGAATTTGAATGGATCATAAATTTACCTTTAATAAAAAAAAATTACCATATTGAATTTCCAAATTAAGAAAACTTTTAAACATCTTTACTCTTTACTAAAGTCAATACCATTTCCTAAATCAAAGGAAAAGAGTTAATTCAACACAAACAATCAAAATCCAAAACCCTTTAATATTTCTTTCAATTAAATATTTGTAAAATGAATCTTTAAAAAGAAAACCCATGTTGGATAAATTAAAATGTTTAAAGATATAAATATTTCCCCATCAAAATTGCAATATTTCAAAATTTAAATAAATAAAAATCTAATAAAATCAGATGTATGGTAAATAAATAAAAGCTATTTTTATATTTACTCCAGAGCTATGGTAAATAAATAAAAATATACATAAACTAGATATATGGTAAATAAATAAAAACTTCTTTTTATATTTACTCCATAAACCTTTTTATATTTTAAAAAACTCAAAAACTAGCTTTTATTTAGATGAAGCCTATGGGAGGAATACCATGGGACAAATTAATATTGATCCCATGGGCTAAATACCATGCACCAAATACCATATTTATAAAAGAAGTATGGTAAATAAATAAATACAAAAAGGGGGTAAAGAGGTATGATAAATAAATAAATATAAATAGGTATAAAGAGGTATGGTGAATAAATAAATATAAAAGAGATATAAAGAGGTAACGTAAATAAATAAAAATATATCGAATATGATTATAAGCCTATGGGCCAAATACCATAGTAAATAAAAGAGGTATGGTAATTAAATAAAAAAATAAATAAAGTAGAGGTATGGTAAGTAAATAAAATATCTTTTCATATTTACTCCATCATCTACTTTACATTTACGAACACTCAAAAAATATGTTTTATTTAGGTGAAGCCTATGGTCCAAATACCATGGGCTAAATTATTATTAATACCATGAAAAAAAAACATTATTAACCCTAATATAATATTAAAAGATTAATAATAATAATAATATTATTATTAAATCTAATTCATATTAATATATTATAATATTAATATTATTAAATTTAATAACTTTCGATTAATACAATATTAAATTTATTATATTATAATATACATAAATGTATCATGATATATATTAACTCTAGATATATATGGGAGGGAAGAATAAAGACATAGAGTGATAGAGGTGGAGATATGTGGGGATTGACAAAGGAGAGATGGAGATAAACTAAAGGAAAGGGGAGAGGAGGAATGAAGAAGCAAGAGAGGGAGACACAAATATGGAGGGGGGAGAGAGAGAAGGAGAGGGGGACAGAGATAGTGATAGGATTAGAGGAGACAGACATGGTGGAAGAGAGAGGGGGGTAAGAGATAAAGGGAGAGAGAGATGGTAGAGGAGAGAGAGAGGTAAGAGAGAAAATGAGATATAGGAAGGACTAGAGATAGGACTTGAGAGAGGGAGGGATAGAGAGGTGAAGTTGGAGGCGGAGAGAGGGAGGGAAGAAGAAATATATAGAGAGGGATAAGTGGAGAGAGAGAGAGGGAGTCACAAGGCAGAGATGGAGAGAGTGTGTGTATGTTTAGGGGTGAGATAAAGAGGAAAAGTAGGATGTATGGAGAGAAGGGGGAGAGAAGGAGAGAGGAAGGGATATAGTAATGTAATTGGAGGGAGAGAGGGGCAGAGAGAGAGAGAGAGAGAGAGAGAGAGAGAGAGAGATGGGGAAGATAGAGGGAGGTATGAGAGAAAGGGAGAGAAGGGAAGGATGAGAGAGAGAGGAATTGAGAGAGAGGAGGAGAATTATGTGGAAAGAGAGAGTATTGGAGAGAAAGAGAGAGAGAGAGATAGGGAGGAAGGTAGGAGAGAAAGGGAGAGAGAGGAAGGACGAGAGAGAGGAGGAGAATTGTGGGGGAAGAGAGAGTATTGGAGGGAAAAGAGAGAGAGAGAGAGAGAGAGATCAGGGAAGAGAGAGGGAGGTAGGAGAGAAAGGGAGAGAGAGGAAGGACGAGAGAGAGGACTTGAGAGAGAGGAGGAGAGAGGGATCGATAAAGAGATGGAGTTGGAGGGGGAGAGAGGTAGGAAATAAGAAATATATAGGGTGAGAAGTGGAGAGAGAGGAGTGACAAGGGAGAGACAGAGAGAGAGCGTGTATGTTTGGGGGTGAGATAAAGAGACAAAGAAGGAGATATGGAGATAAGGGGGGAGAGAATGAGAGATAAGGAGAGAGGGACGGATTTAGTAACATAGTTGGTAGGTGGAGAGAGAGAGAGAGAGAGATGGGAAAAAAAGGGAAAGAGAGGAAGGAAGAGAGAGGATGTGAGAGTGTAGAGAGAGAGAGGGAAAGAGAGATGGACTTGGAGAGGGAGAGAGAGAGAGTGTGAGTGATAAGGAAGATGGAGAGAGGGAGAGAGGATAGAAGGAGGAAAGAGAGATATTAGCAGGGGAGAGGGAGAGAAGAGGAAGATAGAGATATCGATGGAAGGTGAAGCGAGGGAAGAAGACAGATATGGGGAGAGGGAGAGAGTGGAAAAGAGATTGATAGATATGGAGTGCAAGAGCATGTGTGTTTAGGGGGGGTGAGATAGAGAGACAAAAAAGAAGAGATGGAGGGGGATATAGATATTGATGGAGGGTGAAGAGCGGGAAGAATATTTCTTGCACTAGATGGATTGATTTAAGTGGAGATGGTGATTTCTAATCCTATTTGATTACTTTCACTAGATTCATCGATTTTAGTGTAGATATTTATTTCTAATGATATTTGATTACTTTCACTAGATGCATTGATTTCAGTGTAGGGGCGACCTCTAATACTATTTGATTGCTTTCACTGGATGTGTTGATTTCAATGTATATGTTGATTTAAAATTATATTTGATTACTTGCACTAGATGCATTGATTTCAATGTAGATTATTTATAATCCTATTTGATTGTTTGAACTAAATGCATTGATTTCAGTGTAGAAGTTATTTTCTAATCTTATTTGATTGCTTGCTTCAACTCTGAGGTATGGTATCATGTTTACTATAACAGCTCAAGCTAAATGGTTTATGATTTAAATTTTCTTTTTCATATAATCGATATGAAAAGATGACAAAACTAACAAGGGTGACAATAAGAATAGTAGAAGAGAATAGTTTGAGATTGATCACAATGAAGACTATTTGTAACATGAGTACATTCTTATTATTAACATTTTCTATCTTTCAACATTATTATTGTCACTTTGCATTCAAAAAAATTATTTCATCATTTTTTATCATAAGGTTATTAACAATATTTATCATCTCAACAAATTGAGGTAACTAAGAAAATTTAAAATTAAAATGACCAAGTTAATCTCAGGAATATTTAGCATATTTAAAATGATTTTATTAATATTTGATAGATTTACATATTATTGATAAAATTAATCATATATTAACTCCAGATCTATCAAGTGTTGAGAGGGATCAAATCTCTCGAGGTTCAAACCTTTCCTCAAGTTTTGCACTCAAAAAAGATGTTTTCACCTTGAGAGATTTGATCCCTCTGGGCGCTTCATAGATCCCGAGTTAAGATGGATCTAGGCTGGTTAATTAAAATAATGTAATATAAACAAATAAGTTATGTTTTTTTGGACAAGTGGTACTAATAAGCCATGGTATTAGTCTCTAATATTGTTACAAAACAATTTTTATGGTAAAAATGAGGTGAGTCCTCATTATTAAAAATATTGTTATATGTTTTTTCAAAAATATATATGTTTAAATTATATATTAATCATTTTATAATAATAGTAAAAATAATTTTGATACTTATCATGAACTAATCTATATCCATTTACAATCATTAATTATTATATTTTCATGTTTTGAAAATAATATTGTTTATTTTTCTTTACCATGTAAATTCCAACCATAGTTCAAATTTACAAAAATGTTTGAAGTTTATATATATATATATGGAAATATATATATATATGGAAATATATATATATATATATATATATATATATATATATATATATATATATAAAATGTGAGTTTTTTTTAAATATGTTTTTATAATTATTAACATAAATTAATAAGGCTTTAATTTTGCATATTTTGATCCATTTGGAAATAAATATTTATCAAAGTTTAATATTGTATAATGAAAATACTACATAATAGAGTTATTTGACTTTTAATTTATCTAAAATAATATTTAAAATATATCATTATTTAAATCACAGTATAAATTTGGCACACACTTTTAACTATGAGGTAATTTTTTTATGAAGATTATTTATATATTTATTTATTTATTTTTATGCATGACATTTGATTTTTATTTTTACTGATCATTTAAATATCATGTATTATGTGTTTTTGTAAATTTGTTGTTGTGAATGTAAAAACATTTTTTTGTTAATATAAGTTTTGTATTTTGAGTGAGTAAATTTCGTAATTATGATTTGACCATAAACTAAGCCTCAACAAGTAATACAATAGATGTATATGTTTTATATTACATTATGGAGATCAAGCTTCTTCAACCATGTTCATTCCTAATGTCAAACAAGCTGATTATTTGGTGTAAATACTTTACCAATTATGATAAACCATTCTATATGTCGTCTCTCATCTCCAACGATAATGTACTCTCTTTAGAGGCTGAAATCAATATAAATAAGGTTTCAGAATTCATTTCCATGATCAATTTTTGGTCAAGAAATTCAGAGTTATATACAGCAAGGAACAACACCGAGGAGAGAAGACATAGAGGCTGAAAATGATTAATTTTTTGGGCTGATATTTTTTCATTCAAAGCTAAATACATAGTTTGGATCACTGATTTGTTGGACAGGATAGTTTTTTTGAACCTAAGTTTAGAACAGTGGGTAGCTTGGTTTAAAGTTCATAGAATTGTGGGACAGTCCCTCACATATATATAACCTTGGACCTGTGCTGACCTGTATTCAATTACCTGTAGCAACTTTACAACCCGTATTGTAGGAAGGCATACCTCATAAATCTGAAAATTGCAGGAAGGCACACTTCAAGAATCCAAAAATTGTAGGAAGAGACACTTTAGGAATCTGAAAATTCCATGAAGGCATACAACAAGAATCCAAAAATTGTAGGAGACCACAGTGTGGACTGTTTGAATTTTTAAGGAGGATGAGAAGATATTGAGAGCTCAATTGTTTGGTTAAAATATGCTGGGAGCTCAAACTTCGTATCTCATCAAGTCTCAGACCTTAGATCTATGGTGGGTTTTCAATCAAAATTGGACAAAGAAATCAGAATTGCAGACCTTGATCTAAGACAGGCTTGAACTATTTTAGAAGGTACCTTGAAGCAGAATCAAAGGCACTCTTAAACATATTGAAGACGTTCTTGAAGAAAAACTTATCAAGGACAGTATTTTGGGATTAAGGGAGATTAGTGAAGCAGAAGTATAACACAAAAGAAAAATAGTGAAGAAGACTTGAAGATAAGACTAAGAAGACTATGTGGAGTGACCTTGAAGAAGATTGAAGATATTTTGTTGAGAGTCATTTAGTGATCTTTGAAATAACATTGAAGATCATGGTGCATTGTTTATGTCATCATGAGGTAACTCGGAGAAATTTGTTGGGTACGATGAAGAGCAGTGGTGACACCTTCTAAAAGAAAAGGTTGTCATTGATGATGTGACGTGGAGACTAAGTGTGACAGGGCTTGTTGAAGAAGATTTTGTGAGCCGTGAAGAATAAACAACATATTTTAATGAAGTGAAGCTGAGGGTTGGAGCCCAAGAGGTTGGAGCCTCATAGAGATAAGGTCAGTGCCTTGGAAGATAGGGTTGGAGCCCTAGAGGATTGGAGTCCTCAAGAAAGCAGGTTGGAACCTGTACTAGAGATAGGGTTGGAGCCCTAGAGGTTGGTGCCTCATATTGACAAGGTTGGAGCCTTGGAAAGTCCAAGTTGGTGCTTGGCACAATATAGGTTGGAGCCTATACTAGAGATAGCATTAGAGCCCTAGAGATTGGTGCCTCAAATTGACGAGGTTGGAGCCTTGGAAAGTCCAAGTCGGTTCTTGGCACAATATAGGTTGGAGCCTGTACTAGAGATAGGGTTGGAGCCCTAGAGGTTGGTGCCTCAAATTGACAAGGTTGGAGCCTTGGAAAGTCCAATTTGGTGCTTGGCACAATACAAGTTGGAGCCTAGAAGATTGGAGTCTTCATCTAGGGTTGGAGCCCTATACTATTATTGTACTTGATTTATTGTAAAGAAGAAATTAATAAAAGTATTTATTCCATCATTATCCATTTTTTGTTCTAAATATAAGTGATCTAACTGATAAAACTAACAATTGAAAAGAAATACAGATTCACCCCCCTCTCAGTATTTCCAACAATTGGTATCAGAGATAGTACCTTCACTCAAATCCTAACAACTTGAAGGTTGATCATTAGAACACAAATGGAAAATCCAAGGAAGAAAGTCTCCAATCCTCCTAAAGATGTGTCATCTTCAACCATCAAAATTGAAGTTAATCAATTTGCAAAGGCTCCATTGTTCAATAGAAATTTTGATATATGGGAGGCAAGAATGAGGAATTTCTTGAAAACTAAAGGAATTAAAGTTTGGAAATTAGTGATTACTGATGACACGAAGGATGAAGAATCCAAGGAGTACAATACAACAGCAATGAAGGCAATTTTGAATGGGTTACCAAATTCTGTGAAGGCCAATCTTGAAAAATGTTCATCAACAAAAGTCATATGGGACAAACTTCATGATCTTCACTCAAATGGAGTGTCGAAAATGATCTCTAATCAAGAATATGATGGGAAACAAGAAAGAATTCCATAATCCATCAAGGAAGCTGAAGATAAGAGAGATGACAACAAGGTTAAAGAAGAGCTAGAAGATGAAGAGAACAAAGAAGACTTTGAAGAAGATCTCTTGAATAAACTTATGGCTTCCATGGAAGAGATTAAAAATTTGAAAAAGGAAAATGAGGAACTTAAGAAGAAAGCACAAGATTGTAACCAAGAGAAGACAAGGAAGGAAGTTGACTTTGTCAAGCTTCAAGGACAAGAAAGAGATGAGGAGCTCGCCAAACTTAAATAGAAATTTCATCAAAACAAAGGAAAGCATCATGAAGAAGTCATATATATGACAAATCAATTGGATAAGGCAAATAAAAGGGAAGAAACTTTGTCAAGCCACCTTGAACAAAGACTTGAGAGCTTGAAAAATCTTGAAGTAGAGATTGGTCAATGCACAGAAGAGGTCTCCTCTCTTAAATATCAACTACAATAAAAGGATGAAAAAATCTTCAAACTAAAATTAGACATCAATCTTCTCAAGGCAAAAACATGTGAAGCTACAAGAATAAAAGAAGAAATGGAGAGCAATATAGCAAAGGAGAATGAAGAAATCTTCATAATGAAATCAAATATCATCTCCCTTAAAATCGAAGCACATGAAGCAACAAAGATGATGGAAGAAATGAAGAAGCAACTAGCCATGAAAGATGAAGATTGTGAAGAATTGAAAGGAGAAATTGTCTCTCTTAAAAAGGAAGTTGATTTGTTGAATAAGAACTTGAAGAGTTCTCAAACCCTAGATGATATCCTAAGTCATCAAAGATCCCCCTTGATAAATTAGGTCTTGGCTATGCAGGTGAACCCTCAAGCAAGAATGATAATGCTTCAAACAACAAGGATGTGAGGAAGCCAGGAAGAAATGATAGTCCCAATTCCAGCAAAGGCAAGAGTCAAGATGACATTAGAAGAAACCCTACTCCAACAAGATTTGCAGATGATGTCAATAATACAAAAGGAAATCATAAAATAATTCCAAGGCAAAAGACTTCAAAAGTACTTCAAGGAACTCTTCATCTCCCAGGTACTATTGAAGCCTAGAAAATTTCTTCTTCAAACATTGAGGAAAACCACCCAGTTGGGACCTTAGGACAGCTCCTTATCTGTTTGGTATGGTGGCTCCAACTGGATTGAAAGGACCAGTTTCCTTATAACTAATGGGTTGGTGATGGGTTGATTTGGATGAGTGAAAATGGGACTAAATTGACTGAAATAAAACTATCTAATTTAAACTAAATATTGATAAAGAAATTCTAAAACTAACCCGGGAAATCATATGTGAATGCAACTTAAAATTATTCCAATTTAACAATAACCATAAAAATGTATTAAAGTTTAATTGAAATTGTGCAGTAACAAATGAAGATAACTCTGTTTAAGAAATTAAACAGAGTTACATTAGCATATTGCATTCATCATTGTATATCATCTATATATACTTATGAAAAAATAACATTTCAATTATACTCAGAAATGATATATAAAGAAACGTTGTGAAAACCAAATATATATAAATGATAGCAAATTTTAAGGCGAATATCATAAGACAAAAGAAATCAATAGTGAACAGATAGAAATACCTTATTCATCTTGAAAGCTTTCAAATGAAATCTGATACTCTAATCTAGTAATTCTGATACGAAATCAAATCCAAGGTACAAAAATGCAACACTTAAAGATAATTATGTATAAAATCACCAGATGTGATCCTTTTTAAAATATAAAATTCAGTGGAGTACAGAAATGTAATCTCCAAGTCCAAAAATATAATAATCCAGGACCCTTCTCTAAATGCATGAGAAGGGTTTAAATATTACTTAGCTAAATCTAAAAATAGTTTATTACAAAAATTAAGGATTCGGTTTAAATGACCGTCCTTTTCCTAGGCAAAAATACAGTAAAATTAAAACTAAATCTAAAAATAAAGACTATTTAGTCACTACTTATGAACTTGATCTTTAAACTTGCAAGCCTCCAACATTGTTTTGAGGAGAGGTGGTTGGCCGACTTCAGATTTCAACTGTCCTGGAAGCTTAGGATCATCTTTGTGCTGATCTTGGATAATCTGTATTTGTTTCTCTTTATCAGTCAAACTTTTTTGATATCCAATTTTCATTTCTTCAAGTTGTTGCTGTAACTTTTCAAGTTTCATCTGTGCTTCATTATTGGCCTGGATCTGTTGCAATTGCTGTTGCAGAGTTTGTATCTGTTCTTCTTTTTCATTTAATAAGAGCTGTATTTCAAATGCTTTATCAATAGTGGCAGAAGCATAAGCCCCTGTAATTTTAGATAACTTAGCAATATTGTCAGTAGGCTCTATGGTAGGATCCTTCCACAAGACATCTAATTGTTCTGCTTCAGTAGCAATTGCACCTTCTAATTTTCTCTTTTTCCTTTGTTTCTTCACTACTGCTTTGTACTTTGGGCTGTAGAATACATCTAGAGGAGGAATATCCTCTACATTAAGTACAATTTCAGACGAGGGAGTGATAGGTATGTGTTCAGTTCTTATGACTGTGCTACTTATTCCTGTGTTCAAAACTTTTGCTGTCTGTACAGGGGTCTGTACATTCTGTCTTTCCACATTAAGCAATTGATTAAAGCTTTCCCATTCTTTGTCTAATTCAATTGTGACTGACTGTTGCTGTACATTGGTAGGAGGAGGATTTGTCTGCTGAGAAGTAAAAATTTGCTGTTGTGAAAGTTCTTTCGATTGAGCAGTATCTTTCACCAATTCTTCATTTCTGTTGTGCTCTTCATTAGACTTATTGGAACGTTCAGAAGTCTCTTTTTCAGATTTTGACTTAGATTTATCTGTACCCGAATTTCCACTTATACTAATACTAGGAGTGGGTTCCCTTGCGGGTTCCACACCCAAATTTTCCAAATGGATGGTGGTCAGTCTTCTTTCTCTGTAAACCTTAAATTCTTGAAATTGTTCTGGAGATAACTGCATCTGTGCTGAATGTAGAATTTCTTTCAGTGTGTATTTTTCCCAGGAATATATCATCGAAAGGGTCCTCTTCTCCAGAAAATATCCTTACTTTGCTTGCAGTGGTGAAGTCTTTAACAACT
Organism: Pinus albicaulis; assembly: GCA_034641835.2. Lineage (NCBI taxonomy): Eukaryota > Viridiplantae > Streptophyta > Pinopsida > Pinales > Pinaceae > Pinus > Pinus albicaulis. The sequence goes on along the minus strand of CM076579.1, from coordinate 385,580,342 downwards.
TCATTAGGGTCGAATAACTTTTTTGCAAATTTAAACAATTGTAAGCATGTAATATTGCTTACTTCCTTGAATGCATGTCCAATATCAAATAATGAAAATGTTCCACAAGCTACGGGAAATTGTGGCCAAACAGATTTTTTCTTATCTTTTAAATCCTTTGTCAAACCTCCTTGACCACAAGTTTGGTATGCAATTTCACGAGCTATAAGCTTATCAGAAACATATAAGGGTAAAACATGAGGTGAAGCAGAGCTTCCAAAAAACCTTACATAGGTAAACCATTCTTCCCCAAAACATCGTGCAACGGGGAGAATGTCAACTTCTGCTTCCGGGGAAAACCTTGGAGCATCTTTATTATACAATGTTTTGTGCAGAGGCAACATTATGCCGTGGTAAATCTTGTAAAAATGAGGAATAAACTTGGATTCCCATAATTCCTTGTGATACACATGAATAGGCAAAGGATCTCGAATCGTCCATTGCCAACCCATCAAAGGGAATTTAGAAACAAAGAAGATAGCGTCCATAACATAAGCAGATAGATAAAAAGGAGGATAAATCCTCTGAGAAACACTTCGTTTAGACCGGTAATGGAAAATAGCAGTGGCCAAATTATCAGACAAGATTTTGGCCCAGTCTACAATTGTATAATTAACAGTAGCATTCAACAAAGGGAGCCATTCAGGCAAGATCATGTTTATGTCAGGCTTTCCAAAAAGCCTGCATAACATAGCAGCAGCAAAACAATATGGAGAGGTAAGTGAACCAGTACTGTACATACTGTGTTTGTTTTTCTTCAATGATTCATATCTCTTGGTCCATTCCTTTGTGCATTCCGCCAAATTTGCATGTTCTTTGGCAAAATCCTCCATAAATTGTTTATTATAAGTTGCCTGAGGTTCTGGAAAATGATACATCAGCCTCAAATCTTCCGTAGTGAACGACCCGATGAGCTCTTGATCTAGAGTTCTAAATTGCCTGTCTGAAATATCGGTGCTGTCCAGCACCCATTTCACCATGTCCGTATACGGAAGAATTCTTGGTCTTGCCGCTATCCTATGCAGAAATGAACAAGCCAGTTCTTTAAGAATTGCCTCAGATGAATTACTTGAGCCTGCAGTAGCCGCAACTTGCATCACCCTGGGATTTTCCTCTTCGAGCAAATTATACATTCCTTCCCAGGTGGTGATACCGGCATCCTTATTGCAAGCAGTATCCGCATACAGTGAAGCCATTTCTTTGTTTTCAGAGTATGAAATCTTCTCTTTCTTACCCATAATGCTCTGTAAACGCTTTGTATAGTCTTCTGCTCCTTCGCGCCTGCGGTTTTACAAGTTAAGTGAGAGTAATGACGTGAAAAGGGTGATGAGATAGTTTTAAATGCAAACGGCGGATGAAATATATTATTCTAACGGAAATAACCTTTCAATCAAAACAAAATCCCTTTTATTGATAATTGACAATCCATTCATTAATTCAATCATTTAAAGCACATAACGGATATTGATATATGAAAAGATTTTTATTGGACAACGAGCTTTTAAGAATTTGCGATATTGCGATCTGCGATTATGCAATATTGCAATATCGCAATATCGCAATATCGCATTTTCCACAAAGCGTAACCATCGCAAAATCGCAAATAGCGCAAAAGCGCAAATCGCAAATAGTGCAAAAGCGCAAAAACATTCGTTTAACATTTCTTTTTTCTGTGCTGTGCGATCTGCAACCAATATTTTATTGTATAGGCTTTTTGGGATCGCGTTATCGCAAAATCGCAGTTTAAAAGATTCAGTTTTTACAAAAGATATCTACCATTTGCGATGGATGCGCTATTTCGCTCAAAGAAAGATTTTATTGTAATCTATCATAAACTTAAGTGTTTCTTAAGGATTTTCTAAGGAATTTCCCTAAGTTATGATAGAAAGTTTTATTTGAAAAGGGAAACAAATACTAATTAATTTTTTGGATTTCTAACTAAGGGTCCCCACTTAATTAGTATTATTACTAATATTAAATAAGAAGGGGGGTTGTTGCTGGCCACAACAATTGGCGATTCACTGAAAGAAACAGTTATCTCTGAAAAAATAAAATGAACACTATATTTCTAGTAAGTAAATATTTTTAAAGATAATGAAAACTATCTTAGGATATTTCAAATAAAATCTAACTATGAAAAAGAAATAAAAATCATTGGCAATTTCTTTCTAATTCCTTTAGAACAAAAACACTTTTGGGTTATCTCAAGCTTTGATCGGTGTTAATAATGAAGTAAGTGGATTTCTCCAAGTTTTGGTTTTATAATATACTCTATTATCATAGGTATTGCCTCTGCTGCCTGCAAACGTTCATAGTCTCGACAAGGTTACCTTTAAACCATTAACCATTCATTGTCCCATCCAACTAAAATTATGACTTTTTAAAAGATAAATTCATAAGACATATTATCTCATGTTTTTGTCTTTTACTTATTTTTGTTTTTAAGAGCCATTGTTCTGGTTTAGTAGCTAGTTAGTAACAATGCCATTCACTAGTTGTAATTAAACTGAACAAGCTGGCTCGTGATGAGACCCCTTGTCTTATATTTATAAGCCATTACCCTGTTTTGGTATGCAGTATTGGTAATGTCAGTTTCATTACTTCTTATGATCATGGTAAGTCGGCTCATAATGAGACCTCTTATCTCTTAAATTTTCATATAATTTCTTAGAATTACATTCTAAAAAATCACAACTTAAATGGATGGGGTGAAATAGTTTTATCCTTAAGAATCAATGGATGACATTTTTCAGAGTTTTTTGAGTACCAAGACTTCGAAAAATCTTTACTTTTATAGATAACCTTTCTCTACTCAATAAACTTATAATGATTTACATTCTCATCAAATTTTCAAAAGATCATGCAAATGATTGGAATAATCTTTCAAAGTTTAACATCTTATTTTAAACTATCCAAAGACTGTGATCATCTCTTTAAAAATTCTTATTTACAAATAATAAATATTTATAATATTCTTCCTAAGAAATTTTTTAAATAGTAAACAGTCAATTAGAGACTCATTAACAACCTTTATTTGCAAAACAATTAAAAAATTTGCAGAAAGGAATATGTACAATTAAGAAGGGGTTACCCCTTATGAAAAGAATTTTTTCAAGACAAGCCCATTTACAGGAAGATATTCTCTCTTTCCTGTTAAATCTTGGAGTATGAATGTATTTGAGCCTATATTTTCAGCAATCTGAAATGGTCCAAGCCACATTTTTTGAAACTTGGTATGCTTACCTTTTTCTTCATGTGCTTTGTCCCATTTCAGAACAAGATCACCAATTGACAAAATCTTTGAGCCGGTAGAACTTGCATCAAAAGAAGATTTTACAAGCTGTTGATGTTTTTCATGAATAATTTTTGCTTTATTTCTATCTTCTTCTAATTTAAGGATTTGATCATATCTCAATTGAATGGATGAAGAAGGATTTTCTTCAATAAATTGCACTAGAGCTAATGATGGAAGAGCTAAATTTGATGGTATCACAACTTCTTTTCCATAAACTAAATTGAAAGGTGAAGTTCCTATTGAAGCTTTTTCAGTAATACGATCAGCCCATAGTGCAAAGATTAAAGACTTGTGCCAATTCTCTTGATTTTGATCAATGGTCCTTTTAATGATTTTGATAAGATTTTTGTTAGTGGATTCAGCCAAACCATTACCTTGTGGATAATAATTTGCTGAATATTTCAATTTAAAACCTCTTTTGACTGTAAATTCCATTATACTGTTTCCAGAAAAATAAGATGCATTATCAAAGACAAGAGCGTTAGGTACACCAAACCTGGCTATGATGAATTGATCTATGAAATCAATAATTGCATCAGAATTAGCTACCTTCAAAGGGATTGCTTCTACCCATTTTGTAAAGTAATCAGTTGTTGTAAGGATGTATTTGTGCTGTTTGGAAGAATGAGGTACTATCTCACCAATAACGTCAAGCCCCCATTGTTCGAATGGTTGCTCAATACTCACTGGTTGCAAAGGAAAAGTTGGTTTCCTTTGTCTTCCACTTGCAGTTTGAAAAATTCTGCACTTACGTAGTCATGCGTATCTTTAAAAAGGGTAGGCCAGTAATAACCAACACGAATTATTTTGTGAGCTGTGGTATCACCTCCAAAATGACCTCCTGCTGGTCCATCATGCAATTCCTGCAACACCTTTTCAGCTTCAGTCTTTTCAAGACATCTTAATAAGATTGAATCGTAATTCTTTCTGAATAACGCATTATCAATGATCTCATATTTAATAGCCTTTAATCTTAAAGCACGTTTGCTCTTATAGCTTAGATTAGAAGGAGCATACCCATTTTTCAAGTAATAGATGAGATCAGCATACTGAGATTCAGAATCTGTAACACTTACTTGACTTACTTGAATATCTTGATTTGAATCTTGACTTTCTGGTATGTTATGAGCTCCTGCCAATAATCTGCAAAAACCTTGTCCTCTAACAATCTTAGCTGGTTTAATATCAATATCATATTCTTGCAAGGCTGTTACCCAGTTAGATCTCTTTTCTCCTACTTCTTTTTGAATTAATAATTTCCTCACTGCAGAGAATGGGACAATGATTTTGGTATGTGTTTTCAAGAGAAAAGGTCTGAAATGTTTGATTGATTTAAACATGGAAAAGGTTTGTTTTTCAACATCGGAATAATTAAGCTTAGCTCCTTGCAGATTTGAGCTAAAGAAAGAAATTGGTGCTTCAATTTTCTGATCATTGAGCTGTGTTAAAACAACAGCATAGGATGTTTCGGTGGCAAAAGTATACAAAATAAAATCTTTAGAAAAATAAGGGGTATTCAATGCTGGTGCATTAATGATCGCTTGTTTGATTGTCGCAAAGGCTTCTTTCTCTTTATGCCCCCATTTTAATATTGAATTATTCTTGATCATATTTTGCATAGGTAAAACAATTTGAGAAAAATCAGGAATGAATCTTTTTACAAAATTGATCTGCCCAATAAATGATTGCATGGATTTTTTGTTATGAGGTAAAGAAATATCAGAAATTTCTTTCACTCTATCTGGATCAATATATATACCATCTTTTGACACAACAAATCCTAAGAGTTTTCCTTCATCAAAAGCAAAGAAAGATTTCTTTGGATTTAAGGAAATACCAAACCTTCTACATCTTTCAAATATTTGCTTTAAATCATGTAGATGATTGGCTCTCTTTTTTGAAAATATTGTTATGTCATCAAGATAAACAACAACTGATTTATTGATCAGACCTTTAAATGCTATGTCCATGGCTCTTTGGAAAGTTTCTCCTACATTTATTAGACCAAAAGGCATTTTCTGATAAGCATAAGTTCCCCATTTTGTTCTGAAAGTTGTTTTCAATCTGTCATCTAGATGAACTAAAACTTGATTATAGCCTGAAAATCCATCAAGAAAGGACATAAGTTCAGAACCAGCTACCTTTTGAAGTATCTGTTCCATGGTTGGCAATGGGAAATTGTCTTTTAAACATGCCTTGTTTAAATTTCTAAAATCAATACAGATTCTTATATCACCATTCTTCTTCCTTACATGTACCATATTGGAAACCCAATTGGAGTGCCTGACAGGAAAAATGATTTTGGCTTTTAAAAGTTTATTAAGTTTTGATTTGATTTGACTTTCTAGATTTGGATGAATCTTTCTCAACTTCTGTTGAACATGTTTAATATCAGGAAGCATTGGAATTGTGTGTTGAATAACCGAAGTATCATACGTTTTTAAATCATCATAATTCCAAGCAAAAACGTTTTTATATTTGTTCAAGAGTTTAATGAAAGCATTCCTTTCCTCTGGTGTTAAATTGAGTCCTAAATTAACGTTTTGAGGTTTAGAATTAGAACCAAGATTTACTAATTCAAACTTCAAAGTGGAACTTTGAAGTTTAGCATTAGTGACTTTCTTGAATCTGTCTTTAATATCATATAAATCCTCTAATTTAACAACAGATTTTGGAATGGGATTTTCATTACCTTTTGAGGCAATTTGTAAATCATGATCATCCTCATCAATAATTTGTTCATCATATGATTTCTCTGAAGTCATGAAATTTAAAATATCTTGATCATGATAGAAAACTCTCCAATTTGTGACATTATCTGGGACAGATGGGCGAAAAATCAATTCTACGGAAAACCTATCAGGACTGCAATCTTCAGCAGGAAGGAGTTTAGATGCAACATTAGCTAACAAGTCAGCTGATGTATTTTGATTCCTAGGAATAGGAGAAATATTGAATGCTAAAAAATGAGTGGTAAGATCTTGTACTAGGGTTTGATAGTGTTTAAGATGTCTTGAAAGGCAATGAATAGTATTCCTAACTTGTTTTATGACAATTTCGGAATCACCAAAGACTTTCAAGTATTTAACATCTAACCCTATAGCTTTATAAAGTCCTTGAATCAAGGCTTCATATTCTGCAGTATTGTTAGTACACTCAAATTATAACCTACATGATAGCATGATTTTCTCTCCATCTGGATCAATTAAGATGCACCCTGCTCCAGCTCCATCACTAGATTTTGATCCATCAAAATATAATGACCAAAATAAAGATTTATCTATTGGTTTATCTATAATTACATCAGAAATATTTACAATTCTAGAAGAATCAGATTGTGAAAATTTTTCTATTTGAGAAACAAAAGTATTTACAGAAAAGGGTGATTGTGTTGCTTTGAAGTTTCCAAGAAATGACTCAGCAAAATAACCCCCAAGAATATTGTTGTTGAATGCCACAGGCTCATTAGATTGTTCAAAATCAGTGACAGTGTGCATCATATGTTTTTCTCGTTCAACTTTGATTTGATTTGGTTTCCCTTTGTAGGGAAGCCAAATATGTGAATAATCAGTTGCGATATAACCATTAAGTTTCGCAGACCAGTCCCTGCTTAAAAATAATCCATAGAATTCAGGAATATCTGCAATCAAAATATCAATTCTTTGGACAATCCTAGGATCGGAATCTAGTCTGATAGTAACTGAATTTATTTCTCTTACAACTTGAACTTTAGAGCGATCCAATTGAACAATATGAACTGCCGATTTCTGTGGTTCAATATTCAATTTGGCACAAACAGAAGTAGGCATTATATTAGAGGATGCTCCAGAATCAATTAAACAATTATGCAGATTTTTATTGTACATTTCATAAGTCAAAAGAAAAGGAGGAGTCTGAGAATTTGATCTTTCTCCGATGAGCACAGTATCAGTAGCATCTACTTTATCTGGTGGCTTACCAGTTCCTTTTGCTACTTTTGCAACTACACCACTTGGTAAAGGAGCAATTGGTGTAGCATTTAATTCTTTTAATAGCAACTTATGCTGGTGTTTTAGTTTGCTGAGTTCATGTAAGTAAATGTTGGCTTTAATATTTTTCATGTCTTCAACAATGTTATACTCCATAGGATCTGACACCACTAAAGTTTTTGTTGTCGATGTAGGAGGATTGGAAGAAGATGGCTGATTTTGAGTAGGTAACGGAGAAGTTTTCTTTGCAGGGGATTTGACTTTGGTACTTGGAGTTGTAATTTTATTTTTAGGAACTGTTTGTATAGGCTCCGATGTAGATTTACTCCTAGTACTTACAGGCATAGCTTCTTGTTATACCTCACTATTAGAATTAGGGAGAATAAAATCCCACATTCCATGCAATTCAACTATTTCTTCATTCTCATCTTCCTCTTCTAATACTGGAGGAGTATCTTCTTCTTCTTCCTCTTCTGATTCTGCATTAGAGATTGAATTGGGAGGTTTAGATTCAACTTGGTTTCTTCTGAAATTTTGGAATGGTTTTTTGGTAGAAGTTTCGGCTACTTGTTTTTTTATTTCAACCATTTCATTTGACATGGTTTTAAGAACTTTCTGTAAACCTTTCATGTCGTATGGGTCTTTGGCCTTTTTCTTTGAATCATCTTTGAAGCTGACTTTCTTGGATTTCCTTTCCTCAATAGAATTTTTCTTTTCTAGAGAAATAATTCGTTTCTCTACTGCAATAGCCTCTTTCATATTTTCAGCTAACGTAGGTTTTGTGGCTCTATCTACAAAAATTGCTATGTTTGAGGGTAAAGCGGTTATGTACCATTCACTTTTGACCTATTCACTAGTCCTTGAATCTATGTGGATTTTGTTCAAGAGTTTGTTGAATCTAGCGTTGAAATATTTAATGGGCTCCTTGGGTTCTGTTTTCAAATTTGAGAGATTGTTGATTAAAGTAGCTATTGATCTGTCATCTCCAAATTTGGTTAAAAAATGATCTGCAAAAATGGCCCAACTTGTTATGGATCCTGAAGGTAATGAAAAGTACTAGGAGCCTGCTGCCCCTTGAAGAGTATAAGGGAATAATCTGACTACAACATCTTCTTCTACGACTCCATTCAAATTTACAGCCAGCATAAAGTTATTGATGTGTTCTTCAGCTTGAATATTAAGATCTGGACTGAACTTTGGAAGCCATTTTCCAGGATTGTCAGGTAAATCATGTAAAGGTGCAGGCATGTTGACAGCCCCTGAAGTAGCCCATGGTCTAGCCATTATTTTAACAACTATTGGAGAAGTAGTAGAAACTGGTGGTGTCTGAATAGAAGTTGTTGGAATAGATGATGTTGAGATTGATGATGATTGAGCAGATGACGATTGAGTAGATGATGTGGGAACAACTGCACTTTGTTGAGTTGTTTTGGAAACAGGCGATTGAATATGAGATGAAGAACTTATATCACTTACTGATTCCGATTGAGTTTTTCTTGTCCTGACTCTACTAGGTAAAGGGAATTCTTTCGGAGAAATATCAAGTTTTTCACTTTGAAGCCTAGTAAGAGGTTTTGAAGAAACAAATTTTGAAGTTACACTACCTTCAGATTTCAGACTCATCTAGAGATAATGGGAATCCTTTCAATTTATGGATTAAATCTTGAACTTCAGGAGAATCAAGATTTTGGTTGTCTAATTGTTTTGAGATTTTGGTAGTGGGTGTCTGAATATTCTTCTCAATTCCTTCTATAGGATTTTGTATTTCAGAAGAAATTGAAGAAGTTGATGAGGGTGTTTTGCTCTCAGAATGGCTTGTAGGTAAAGATTTACTTGCCATTCATAGCTCATTCCCTCCTTCTAGCACCAAAAATGTTGAAGCCTAGAAAATATCTGCTTCAAACATTGGGGAAAACCACCCGGTCAGGAGCTTAGGACAACTCCTTATCCGTTTAGTATGGTGGCTCTGACTGGATTGAAAGGACCAGTTTCCTTATAACTAATGGGTTGGTGATGGGTTGATTTGGATGAGTGAAAATGGGACTAAATTGACTGAAATAAAACTATCTAATTTAAACTAAATATTGATAAAGAAATTCTAAAACTAACCCGGGCAATCATATGTGAATGCAACTTAAAATTATTCCAATTTAACAATAACCATAAAAATGTATTAAAGTTTAATTGAAATTGTGCAGTAAAAAATAAAGATAACTCTGTTTAATAAATTAAATAGAGTTATATTAGCATATTGCATTCATCATTGTATATCATCTATATATACTTATGAAAAAATAACATTTCAATTATACTCAGAAATGATATATAAAGAAACGTTGTGAAAACCGAATATATATAAATGATAGCAAATTTTAAAGCGAATATCATAAGACAAAAGAAATCAATAGTGAACAGATAGAAATACCTTATTCATCTTGAAAGCTTTCAAATGAAATCTGATACTCTAATCTAGTAATTCTGATACGAAATCAAATCCAAGGTACAAAAATGCAACACTTAAAGATAATTCTGCATAAAATCACTAGATGTGATCCTTTTTAAAATATAAAAGTCAGTGGAGTACAGAAAAGTAATCTCCAAGTCCAAAAATATAATAATCCAGGACCCTTCTCTAAATGCATGAGAAGGGTTTAAATACTACTTAGCTAAATCTAAAAATAGTTTATTACAAAAATTAAGGATTCGGTTTAAATGACCGTCCTTTTCCTAGGTAAAAATATAGTAAAATTAAAAATAAATCTAAAAATAAAGACTATTTAGTCACTACTTATGAACTTGATCTTTAAACTTGCAAGCCTCCAGCATTGTTTTGAGGAGAGGTGGTTGGCCGACTTCAGATTTCAACTGTCTTGAAAAGACATAATCGACAAGTGTAGGTGCAATCTTCTCAGCAGAATTAATGATGCAATTAAGCGCACTGTGTTGACTATGTGGTTTCACTAGGTATGTCCAGTAAGAATCCCAGTTTAACCTTGTCAATCCTTGTATTGATTTTGCTTTTTCTTCTGCCTTTTTTCTCCATTCTGTTTGCAATTGATGCGCCTGTGGAAGATATCCCGGTACAATTTCTGAAATCAAATTTTCTTTGTGTAAATTTTCATTTACACAGTCAGTAAGACTATTTGCTGCTGTAGCCAACTCCTCTGCTGCTTTCTCTTCTCTTCTGATTTGTGCATCCCAGTCATTGAAAAGTATTTCTTTATGGTTTTCATTAATAAATGGTGCACCAGCTTTTCTTCCTTCCTCTGTTCTTTGCCATACCAAATAATCAGTAACTTTTTCATTAATCAAATCATAACCATTTCGTAAATATACGACATGATTAGTGATCTTATCACTGTCTTGAAAAAAAGAATTCCATTGCAAGATTTTTTGGCATAATACTTCTTCTTGTTGCAGTAGTTGATTGTTTAAAGAAATAGTTTCTGAAAAAAATTCTGGAAGCTTAGGATCATCTTTGTGCTGATCTTGGATAATCTGTATTTGTTTCTCTTTATCAGTCAAACTTTTTTGATATCCAATTTGCATTTCTTCAAGTTGTTGCTGTAACTTTTCAAGTTTCATCTGTGCTTCATTATTGGCTTGGATCTATTGCAATTGCTGTTGCAGAGTTTGTATCTATTCTTCTTTTTCATTTAATAAGAGTTGTATCTCAAATGCTTTATCAATAGTGGCAGAAGCATAAGCCCCTGTAATTTGAGATAACTTAGCAAGATTGTCAGTAGGCTCTGTGGTAGGATCCTTCCACAAGACATCTAATTGTTCTGCTTCAGTAGCAATTGCACCTTCTAATTTTCTCTTTTTCCTTTATTTCTTCACTACTGCTTTGTACTTCGGGCTGTAGAATACATCTAGAGGAGGAATATCCTCTACATTAAGTACAATTTCAGACGAGGGAGTGATAGGTATGTGTTCAGTTCTTGTGACTGTGCTACTTATTCCTGTGTTCAAAACTTTTGCTGTCTGTACAGGGGTCTGTACATTCTATCCTTCCACATTAAGCAATTGATTAAAGCTTTCCCATTTTTTGTCTAATTCAATTGTGACTGACTGTTGCTGTACATTGGTAGGAGGAGGATTTGTCTGCTGAGAAGTAAAAATTTGTTGTTGTGAAAGTTCTTTCAATTGAGCAGTATCTTTCACCAATTCTTCATTTATGTCATGCTCTTCATTAGACTTATTGGAACGTTCAGAAGTCTCTTTTTCAGATTTTGACTTAGATTTATCTGTACCCGAACTGCCACTTATACTAACACTAGGAGTGGGTTCCCTTGCGGGTTCCACACGCAAATTTTCCAAAGGGATAGTGGTCAGTCTTCTTTCTCTGTAAACCTTAAATTCTTGAAATTGTTCTGGAGATAACTGCATCTGTGCTGAATGTAGAATTTCTTTCAATGTGGATTTTCCCAGGAATATATCATCGAAAGGGTCCTCTTCTCCAGAAAATATCCTTACTTTGATTACAGTGGTGAAGTTTTTAACAACTTCATTAGGGTCGAATAACCTTTTTGCAAATTTAAACAATTGTAAGCATGTAATATTTCTTACTTCCTTGAATGCATGTCCAATATCAAATAATGAAAATGTTCCACAAGCTACGGGAAATTGTGGCCAAACGGCTTTTTTCTTATCTTCTAAATCCTTTGTCAAACCTCCTTGACCACAAGTTTGGTAGGCAATTTCACGAGCTATAAGCTTATCAGAAACATATAAGGGTAAAACATGAGGTGAACCAGAGCTTCCAAAAACCCTTACATAGGTAAACCATTCTTCCCCAAACCATCATGCAACGGGGAGAATGTCGACTTCTGCTTCTGGGGAAAACCTTGGAGCATCTTTATTATACAATGTTTTGTGCAGAGGCAACATTATGCCGTGGAAAATCTTGTAAAAATGAGGAATAAACTTGGATTCCCATAATTCCTTGTGATACACATGAATAGGCAAAGGATCTCGAATCGTCCATTTCCAACCCATCAAAGGGAATTTAGAAACAAAGCAGATAGCGTCCATAACATAAGCGGATAGATAAAAAGGAAGATAAATCCTCTGAGAAACACTTCGTTTAGACCGGTAATGGAAAATAGCAGTGGCCAAATTATCAGACAAGATTTTGGCCCAGTCTACAATTGTAGAATTAACAGCAGCATTCAACAAAGGGAGCCATTCAGGCAAGATCATGTTTATGTCAGGCTTTCCAAAAAGCCTGCATAACATAGCAGCAAAAAAAAAATATGGAGAGGTAAGTGAACCAGTACTGTACATACCGTGTTTGTTTTTCTTCAATGATTCATCTCTTTTGGTCCATTCCTTTGTGCATTCTGCCAAATTTGCATGTTCTTTAGCAAAATCCTCCATAAATTGTTTATTATAAGTTGCCCGAGGTTCTGGAAAATGATACATCAGCCTCAAATCTTCCGTAGTGAATGACCTAATGAGCTCTTGATCTAGAGTTCTAAATTGCCTGTCTGAAATATCGGTGCTCTCCAGCACCCATTTCACCATGTCCGTATACGGAAGAATTCGTTGTCTTGCCGCTATCCTATGTAGAAATGAACAAGCCAGTTCTTTAAGGGTTGCCTCAGATGAATTACTTGAGCCTGGAGTAGCCAAAACCTGCATCACCCTGGGATTTTCCTCTTTGAGCAAATTATACATTCCTTCCCAGGTGGTGATATCGGCATCCTTATTGCAAGCAGTATCCGCATATAGTGAAGCCATTTCTTTGTTTCCAGAGTATGAAATCTTCTCTTTCTTACCCATAATGCTCTGTAAACGCTTTGTATAGTCTTCTGCTCCTTCGCGCTTGTGGTTTTACAAGTTAAGTGAGAGTAATGACGTGAAAAGGGTGATGAGATAGTTTTAAATGAAAACGGCAGATGAAATATATTATTCTAATGGAAATAACCTTTCAATCAAAACAAAATCCCTTTTATTGATAATTGACAATCCATTCATTAATTCAATCATTTAAAGCACATAACGGACATTGATATATGAAAAGATTTTCATTGGACAAAGAGCTTTTAAGAATCTGTGATTATGCAATATCGCAATATCGCATTTTCCACAAAGCATAACCATTGAAAAATTGCAAATAGCGCAAAAGCGCAAATTGCAAATAGCGCAAAAGCGCAAATTGTAAAATAGCGCAAAAGCGCAAATCGAAAATAGCGCAAAAGCGCAAATCACAAATAACGCAAAAGCGCAAAATTGTAAATAGCGCAAAAAGTATTCGTTTAACATTTCTTTTTCTGTGCTATGCGATCTGCGACCAATATGTTATTGTATAGGCTTTTTGGGATCGTGTTATCGCAATATCGCAAAATCGCAATTTAAAAGATTCAGTTTTTACAAAAGATATCTACCATTTGCGATGGATGCGCTATTTCGCTCAAAGAAAGATTTTATTGTAATCTATCATAAACTTAAGTGTTTCTTAAGGATTTTCTAAGGAATTTCCCTAAGTTATGATAGAAATTTTTATTTGAAAAGGGAAACAAATACTAATTAATTTTTTGGATTTCTAACTAAGGGTCCCCACTTAATTAGTATTATTACTAATATTAAATAAGAAGGGGGGTTGTTGCTGGCCACAACAGGTACCAAAGTATATTTCTTGGATATTTCTATTCTTTTACAAACTTTGGGCACATGGAAAAAGGCTGTAGGGCATATAACAAAGATAACTATAATGGTCCCCACCAATATTCTAGAAGAAATTTTGCAAGAAGAAGCCATGATTTCTCATTCATGAACAATATAGAGTGCTTCAAGTGCAAAATTATTGGACATATGGCATGTGATTGTAACTTGACATGGGCCCCTGCACAATCTAGAACCATGCCAGAGAATAAAGTTACACAAGTATGGAGAAGAAGAAAAATGCCTCTGGAAATATTTTGAACACTCGAGCCAACAACACATGTTGTTGACTTGATGAAGTCATCCTTGATATTCGAAGTGATTGATAATAAATTTTGCCAAAATGAGAACATCTAGGTAGGAGGAGTTGATTGACCATTTACATTAAGATATGCAAAGGCTTAGGGGGATCAAGTTCATTGAAGAGCACCATGACAACGAGAGCAACATACCTATGAAGAACTATTATTGATGAATAAAATATGATTAAAAGAAGCAACTTGATAGGGGGATTACTTCGGAACCCCATTTTCCATTGACGTCAAAGGGGGAGATAATGTTGGAAGGGAAATAATATTGCCATCAATGGCAAAGGGGGAGATTGTTAGTCAAGGTTGTCATTGATGTCAATATGGCATTATTGGGATGGAAAATATTCTTGTGATGTCATAACCTCATGTATATTATGATGACGTCCTTAATCATAATGACAAGTCCCTCTTGTTTGATAAGGATGCCATTAATGAATATTTCAAACTATTAATGATGCCATTATGATGTCAAGTCACTAAGAAGATGTCTTTTCCTAGATGACTATTGAACAACACAGAGGAGAGAAGACATAGAGGCTAAAAATGATTAATTGTTTGGGCTAATCTTTTGTCATTCAAAGCTAAATACATAGTTTAGATCACAGATTTGTTGGACAAGACAATTATTTTGAACCTCAGTTTAGAACAGTGGGCAGCTTGGTTTAAATTTCATAGAATTATGGGACAGTCCCTCACATATATATACCCTCAGACCTGTGCTGACCTGAACTCAATTACCTGTAGCAGCTTTAGAACCTGTATTGCAGGAAGGCACACCTCCGAAATTTGAAAATTGCAGGAAGGCACACTTCAGGAATCCAAAAGTTGCAGGAAGGGACACTTCAAGAATCCGAAAATTCCATGAAGGCATACGACAAGAATCCAAAAATTGCAGGAGACCACATTGTGGAATGTTCGACTTTTTAAGGAGGCCGAGAAGATATTGAGAGCTTAATTTTTTGGTTACAATATGTTGGGAGCTGAAACTTAGTATCTCATTAAGTCTCAGACCTTGTGTCTATGGTGGGTTTTCATTCAAAATTGGACAAGGAAATCAAAATTACAGACCTTAATCTAAGAGAGGCTTGAACTATTTTAGAAGGTACCTTGGAGCAGAATCAAAGGCACTCTTAAACATATTAAAGACATTCTTGAAGAACAACTTATCGAGGACAATATTTCAGGATCAAGGGATATTAGTGAATTATAAGTATAAAAGAAAAGAAAAACAGTGAAGAAGAATTGAAGATAAGACTAAGAAGACTATGTGGAGTGACCTTGAAGAAGATTGAAGATATTTGTTGAGAAGCCTTAAGTGATCTTAGAAATAACATTGAAGATCATGATGCATTGTCGATGTCATCATGAGGTAACTCGGAGAAATTGTTTGGGTACGATCAAGAGCAATGGTGAAACCTTCTAAGAAGAAAAGTTTGTCATTGATGATGTGACATGGAGACTAAGTGTGACAGGGCTTGTTGAAGAAGACTTTGTGAGCCATGAAGAATAACCAAACATGTTTTGATGAAGTGAAGTTGAGGGTTGGAGCCCAAGAGGTTGGAGCCTCATAGAGACAAGGTCGGTGCCTTGGAAGATAGGGCTGGAGTCCTAGAGGATTGGAGTCCTCAAGAAACCAGGTTGGAGCCTGTACTAGAGATAGGGTTGGAGCCCTAGAGGTTGGTGTGTCAAATTAACAAAGCTGGAGCCTTGGAAAGTCCAAGTCAGTGCTTGGCACAATACAGTTTGAAGCCTGTACTAGAGATAGGGTTGGAGCCCTAGAGGTTGGTGCCTCAAATTGACAAGGTTGGAGCCTTAGAAAGTCCAAGTTCGTGCTTGGCATAATACAGGTTGGAGCCTATACTAGAGATAGGGTTGGAGCCCTAGAGGTTGGTGCCTCAAATTGATAAGGTTGGAGCCTTGGAAAGTCTAAGTTGGTGCTTGGAACAATACAGGTTGGAGCCTGGAAGATTGGAGTCTTCATCTGGGGTTGGAGCCCTATACTATTATTGTACTTGATTTATTGTAAAGAAGAAATTAATAAAATTATTTATTCCATCATTATCCATTTTGTGTTCTAAATATAAGTGATCTAACTGGTAAAAATAACAATTGAAAAGAAATACTGATTCACCCCCCTCTCAGTATTTCCAACACCACCTATGGGTCTTCCTCTAAATCCTCTCTTGCATATGGTCCCAGATGATCAAATAGTGCAGTAAGCATGGGGTTGAGAAAAAGCCACATATATATAATCAAAATTGTATATGGTTAGTAGCATCATATCACCAAAAAAAAACATATATGACAAAAATATAAATATAAATGTATAACTTGAAAAACACCAAAAACATTTACTTTCCCATATCTTCCCACGGGGTATTTGGCAGAATCATTGTGAAAGCATAAACTTACATAGATGTAGTCGTCAATGATCATGTATTGCTTCAAACTAGTGAAAGAAGTCTTCGTTGAACTAGTGCATGGGTGCATTGAGAGAGTCATGGGAAATAAGGGAAACTGTGGGAAATTGTTGATTAAATTAAGGAAACCATGGGAAATTGTTGAGAAAATTGAGGTAAATTGCTAACGAATTTAGTGGTGGGGTATGAATTGGAGAGCATTACTGGAAGATTAAAAAGCTTCTTTACTGCTGGGGAAGACCAAATATTTCTCGTTTAAATATTTATATAACTCTTCAGTGAAAGATAATATGATTTTTTATTGATAAGTATGACAGTAAATTGTGATTTTGTGTGTATTAGTGACCATTGTATTTGACAGTGTAGCAATCATCTCAATTTCATCATTGGCTCATCACACAAAACTCACAGGCAAATAGAGGGCTAACCCTAAATGGAGAATTAGAGTGTTTTAATACAAGTAACCAATTTTTAATTTATCTATTTACATGTTATATCAAGCCCACTTTATATATCGACCATTGGGGCCAAAAACTGTGAACTAACACTGTGTAAGGGTGAAAACTTAATCCATTGAAATAGTAGATCCAACGGCTTTGGGGGCTGAAAAACGTATGAAAATTACCATGCGACTTAAAATGGTTAGACATCTAACTTTTCATTTGTATTACATTTCTCATGGGTAATTTTTATTTGGATTTGATTTAGAATTTAATTACTTAGTAAGGCATTATTATTTGAAAATAACTCCCTCCTTTATGTCATAATCTCTATCATTCAATCCTTTGTTAGATAATTGAGTTATAATTACCTTTTAATTTAAATTGTGACAATTTCCATGTTGTCTATAAACGTTTTTGATTTTCATTAATTCATTCTTGCACATCCGACGGTTCCAATTTTTTGGTAATTGCCTAGTTTTGTGGCCGCTCGAGAAGGTTTGGCTGTCACAAAATGTTCCTCTACAAACCTGTACTTGATTTTCATTACAAAGAGAATTTTCGTTACGCAGAGAATTCGTTCTCCCACATTCGACGATTCCAATTTTTGGGTAATGGCCCTATTTTGTGTTCACTCCAGAAGGTTTGGCTGTCACGAAATGTTCCTCTACAAAACCATTATTGATTTTATTTACGCAGAGGATTTTCTCTAGCACATCTGATGGTTCCAATTTCTAGCTAATCGCTCAATTTTATGCTTATGCCTGCTTCAGAAGGTTTTCCTGTCATGAACTGTTCCTATGTAAATGCTTATCTTCTCACCGCTCGCTATTTTTTGGGACATTGTCATCAACGCTATTTTTTATTTTAATGGTTCTAACTATTTCCGGTTGTTGAAATTTCTTAACAATACTGAACAACATAGAAATAAAAAATTCCTCTTCCATGACACAGAGATTCAATTAAAATTTGTTGGACAGAGATGGCACAAAATAAAACTTATTTCATTAAAATAAAAATCTATTACAAATTGAGATTCTTCCTCTTCTGAGGGATTATAGAATGAAACTGCTCCACAGGCAGTGTTAAAAAAAAACTTGCTCTCTGTCACATAAAATGCACACACAGTGCTCTGTTGTATTCTCTGCTTCTGCCTTCGGGCATATTACAAATACCATGTCCTCACAATGCACTCACGACATATATATATATAAAACATTACTATAATCATATATATCATAAATATAAAGTATTTACAATATATATTATGAAATATATATAATCCACGTTAAAAAACATGTGTCGTGGTTAAAGTCGGTAAAATTAAATAATAAAAACATTAAAAGCTTTATGCTAATGTTCAAAACCTTATTCCCTTTATACTTTTCGGGGAATGCTTGGAGATCATTGACGTGAGTTCCCTTATTCCCCCAGAATTGTTGTAGTGGGTCCAGAGAGGAGATGACATCACTCATTCTGGCGGGTCATCTTCTTCCTTTGCTACCCATCCTTGCTACCCTCTGGAATGGAGCTGTTGTCCAATAAATATGGTTGGCAGAGAATTCATTGAGGTGGTTGATGCAGATAAGTATGCAGTTGCATGAAGTGAAAATATGGAGTTTGCTGTCGCCGCTCTTCAAACCCCTCACATCATAATTGATGTTGTCACTGCTACTGTCTCTCAAGAGCTCCCATCACAATTTAAGTTGTCATCCTACTCTTTTGTGCGAGCAGTTGGAATTAAATTCCAACACTCCCCCTTAATTTCAACTGCTGGGTTTTCTTGCATACCTATACATTTCCTTAAATAATTAAAACTCTTCTGCGTTAGTGGCTTTGTCAATATATCAGCAAACTGTTCCTCTGTTCTACAGTGCTACAAAAAAATCTCACCATTATTAACCAGTTCTCGTATAAAATGAAATTTTGCATCAATATGCTTTTTTCTCTTATGGAAGACGAAATTCTTTGATAAAGCTATCGTTGATTTGTTATCACAATAATTGTCATTCTGTTGTCCTATTCATGACATAAATCTCTGAACATTCTTCTCATCCATACTGCTTGGCATGATGTTGTTGTTGCTGCCACATATTCTGCCTCTACTGTTGATAAAGAAACTATTGGTTGCTTCTTGGAAGCCCATGAAATGGCACCCGATCCTAAATGAAACACATATCCAGATGTGATCTTCCTATCATCTACACTTCCAGCCCAATCACTGTCATTATAACCAATCAATTTAAAAAATTTAGATGGGGAATATAAAATGCCATACCCTTTTGTTCCATTCACATACCTTAGAATTCTCTTGGCTGCTCGCCAATGAATCTCTTTATTTGTTTCCATGAATCTGGAAATTAAAACTACAACATACATAATATCCAGCCTATTTGCAGTCAAATACATGAGGCTGCCAACTATGCTTTTATACAAACTTGGTTCAAAATCCTTGCTGCTATCTTCTTTGCTTAATTTTAGCCCCATGACAATTGGAGTTACAGCTGGCTTGTCATTCTGCATGTTGAATCTTTTCAACACTTCTTCAAAATATTTTTCTTAGGAAATAAAAATCCCATTTTCATTTTTCTCTACTTCTATTCCAAGAAAATATCTCAGAAAACCTAAATCAGTCATTTCAAATTCACTCTTCATGACTTCTTTAAAATCGGCAAGGAGAGAAACTTCATTGCCAGTAAAGATTAAATCATCTATATATAAAACAACAATAAGAATCTTACCATCATTTTCTTTTATGTAGAGTGTGGGTTCTCTATCACATTTCTCAAATCCATTTTCAGTTAGGTAAGCATCTATCCTATTGTACCATGCTCTCAGTGCTTACTTCAGCGCATAAAGAGCTCTCTTCAACTTGAATACTTTGTGCTCTTGGCCTTTAATCTCATAGCCTAGAGGTTTTTAAACATATACCTCTTCTTTCAACACTCCATTCAGGAATGAAGATTTTACATCCATTTGGTAAACCTTCCATTTATGTTGTGCAGCTATGGAAAACTCTATTCTCATTGTTTCCATTCTTGCAACTCATGCAAAAGTTTCTTCATAATCTCTTCCTTGTTGCTACTTGTAGCCTTTGACAACAAGTCTTTCTTTATGACTTTCAATCTTGCCTTCAGCATTTCTCTTGGTATTATAAACCCATTTTAATCCAATGAATTCTTTACGTTTAGGGAGGTCAACTTACTCCCATGTATTACTCTTTTCTATTGCACCAATCTCTTCATTCATTGCTTCAACCCATTTTTCTTCTTTTACAGCATCTTCAAAACGAATTGGGTCATCAACATGTCAATACAAAGAAAATAGAGTGTTCAGAATAGCATTATCATTCACCTCTCCTTGTGCATAAATCTCACTCAAATTTCTAAATCTCGGTCTTCTTGGTGTACTTGGAGTTCCACTTGAATTCGAGGGAGTTTTAGTTCCCTGTGGTGTGCTTGAAGAAGCACTTCCTTGATTTCTCAAGGCTGTTCTATTTCTAGCTTGTGGTGTGGCTTTCTATGCTTGTGGTGGTGGAGGAGGAGCCACCAAGGAGGTATTTTTAGCCGCTATTCCTTCCTCTTGTGCTTCGTGAGACACACATGTCTTTACATTCACCATTTAATCTAAGATTCCATCCCAAGCTTCTTCAATAAAATGCACATCTCTGCTTATTATTTTTTTCTTGGTGGATGGATTATAGAGTTTGTATGCCTTGGACTCATCACTGTATCCAAAAAAGATACACTTATCCCCCTTGCTATCAAACTTCTTTCTCAATTGATCTGGGACATGTGCATAAGCCACAAATCCAAAAACTTTCATGTGGGTGACATGTTGCTTTATGCCGCTCCATGCTTCTTCAGGAAATCTATTCATAACAGCTTTGGTTGGGCATCTATTCAAGATATACGTTGCACAATTTACATCTTCATCCCAATACTCATTTAGCAAGTGTTTTTCCTTCAACATACTTCTGACTATGTCCATGATGGTCCTATTCTTCCTTTTAGCAACACTGTTTTGCTGAGGTGTGTACCTTGTGGTAAACTACTTATGTATGCCATTCTCCCTATAGAAACATAGGAAATATTTGGAGATGTATTCTTCAACTCTGTCTATTCTCAACACTTTGATGTAGTGCCCACTCTTCTTCTCTGCAAGAACCTTAAAGTGGCAGAATTTCTCAAACACTTCACTTTTAAATTTCAAGAAATACACCCATGTCTTTCTGGTGTAATCATCTATAAATGTCAAAACATATTTTTTTCCAACTAAATATGGCATTTGCAATGGTCCACACAAATTTGAATGGACAATTTCTAAGGGTGCTTTTGCCCTTATGATCTTTCCTGATGGAAAGCTTTCTCTGTGTTGTTTGCCCAAGATGCATCCTTCACATAGGCTGTCCGGTTTTTCAATAAATGGTAATCCCTTTACCATTCCCTTTCTGTGTAACAAGCTTAGGTTGCCGAAATTGAGATGTCCAAATCTCAAGTGTCGTAACCAGTTTTCATATTTCACTTCCTCTTGAAAGACCTCTTGTGTTACATCTGCTACATTCCTTCTTTCCTTCAAGTCTGCTTTGAGCTTGAGAGGAAAAATCCTATTGCTTTTCATCTGTACCTCTACAATGACTTTCTTGCTTAGAGGTATGTCCATGATTGTGGACACATCATCTTTAAAAAATACATTGTAGCCCTTTTCAATGAGTTTTCCAATGCTCAAAAGATTAAATTTAAGCCAGGTACATAATATAAATCTGACATAAACTTTTGTTCTCCATTTATTTCCAGGATACTGACTCTGCCTTTTCCTTTGACAAAGATCTTACTATCAGTTTCTATTGTTACTTCAGATTTAACATTCTCATCAAGATTGGCAAACATTGATATGTTTCTATTCATGTGGTTGCTACAACCCAAGTCTAAGAACCATACATCATCTTGTCTATCTTGTGCTACATTACATGTTAACAACAAATTATTCTGGTTCTTTTCTTCTTTTGTAAAATTAGCATTCTGCCTATTATTCATGTCATTTTTCTTTTTCCTACATTCATTGGCATAGTTCCCATATTTCTTGAAATAATGACATTCGACTTGGGATTTATCATACCTTTGTCCATGAGCTTGATGTTGGCTTGAGCCTTCATTCTGGTTCTGATTGCTACCCCTTCCACTCGAAATTGTGGCATTTTTTCTTCCTCTGTTTTGGCTTCTACCTCTTCTTCTGTTATTTTCTCTACCTTGACCTCTACCTCGGCCAAAAGACATTTGAGTCTTGAAATTTTGTTCTAATGAGGAATATGTTCCTCTATTCATTTTGTGTTCATGAGACATCAGGGATGCACTAAGCTCATCCACTGTAAATAGTGAGAGATCCTTTGTCTCTTCTATTGCCACTACTATGGCATCAAATCTTGAGGGTAGAATTCTCAAGATTTTCTCCATTATTCTTCTTTCTTCAAATGTCTCCCCATGAGACCTTATCTGGGTAACCAACCCAATAACATGAGTGAATAATGAGTATATAGTGTCAAAATATTTGATACATGGAGTTTCAAAATCTCTCCTCAGCATTTGCAACTTTGCTGTCTTCACCTTCTCCATGCTTTGATAAGTTGTTTTGAGAATATCCCACGCCTCCTTAGAATTTTTTGCTGCTGTAATCCTTGGGAAAATATTCTCGTGTACTAATTGAAAGAGATATAAGAGGGCTTTGGAGTCCTTCTTCCTATTATCTTTTAACAAGTCTCTTTCTGTTTTTGTCAAAGCAGCCAGCCCTGCTATGTCTGCTGGTTCTGGGTAGCCATTCTAAACTAGCTCCCATATGTCCTATCAAGCAAACAGGGCTCTCATCATGATTTCCCAATATTCATGGTTCTTCCCGTTAAACTGTGGAAGTTGGGGATTCGTCGGGCTAGTGCCCATTGCTGCCATTGTAACTATGCAAACCCGACAATTTTCTTAACTGTGTAAAAAAAATCAAACATAAGCTTTCTCTCTGCTGGAGAAATCTGCTTCAACAACCTTCTTACAACTTCTGCAGTGAAGAGAGATCTCTACTTTGTTCACTGAGCGCCTAGAATAGCTTTGATTCCATGTTGAAATTTCTTAACAATTCCGAACAACAGAGAAATAAAAAATTCCTCTTCCAAAACATAGAGATTCAGTTAAAATTTGTTGGACAGAGATGGCACAAAATAAAATTTCTTTTGTTAAAATAAAAAGCTATTACAAACCGAGATTCTTCCTCTTTAGAGGGATTACAGAATGAAATTGCTCCAGAGGAAGTGTTCAAAAAAAACTTGCTCTTTGTCACATAAAATGCACACACAGTGTTATGTTCTATTCTCTGTTTCTACCTTCGGGCATATTACAAATACCCTGTCCTCACAATGCACTCACGGAAGATATATATAAAACATTACAATAATCATATATATTGTAAATATAAAATATTTATAATATATATTATGAAATATATATAATCCAAGTTAAAAAACATGTGCCGTGGTAAAAGTCAGTAAAAGTAAATAATAAAAACATTAAAAACTTTATGTTAAAGTTCAAAACCTTATTCCCTTTATAATTTCCAAGGAGTTCTTGGAGATCATTCATGTGAGTTCCCTTATCCCCTCGGAATTGTTGTAGTGGGTCCAAAGAGGAGATGACGTCACTCATTCTGGTGGGTCATCTTCCTCCTTCACTGCCCATCCTTGCTACACTTCGGAATGGATTTGTTGTCCAATAAATATGGTTGGTGGAGAATTCATTGAGGTGCTTGTTGCAGATAAGTATGTAGTTGTGTGAAGTACAAATCTGGAGATTGTTGCCGCCGTTCTTCAAACCCCTCACATCAGAATTGTTGTCGTCACTGCTGCTATCTCTCAAGATCTCCCATCAAATACTAAATTCTCGATTAATTTGGTATTTTGTATTATGATTTTTAAAGTATTAG
This sequence comes from Pinus albicaulis, assembly GCA_034641835.2. Classification (NCBI taxonomy): domain Eukaryota; kingdom Viridiplantae; phylum Streptophyta; class Pinopsida; order Pinales; family Pinaceae; genus Pinus; species Pinus albicaulis. The sequence continues at coordinate 385,556,240 of CM076579.1, read as the reverse complement.
TGACAATTAACATGAGATATTTATGACGATTAACAATTGACATGAGATATCGTCCATATCGAGTCACATGAATATTAATGGTCATTAAATTATTTAAATTGACGAATTATATATATATATATATATATATATATATAGTATTATTATGTTTTTAATTTTGTTTATGGTTAGTTTATTTATTTATTTTTTTGTTTTTGATGTTTTATTTGAGGTTTAAGGAGTTTTTTTCTTTTTCTTTTTGATAATTGATTTAGGTCATTTTTTTCTTTAATTACATATGTCTTGATCTTTGGCCCACTCTCATAAGATTCAAGGAGTAGTATCTTCCACTTTGGTGGAGTTTTGATTCTTGTTAAGTCATAAATCCTAGTATATCTAGCTTAATGCATGTTGGATATGCTCTTCGTGTTATAGTGACAACAAGTAAGATTGATCTTTGGGACTCGTCCAAATTAATCCAATGAGTTACAGATTCACTATGGTAAACAGAGAAAGTGAAAGAAGAAGAAAAAAAGATAATGTCACTTCCTCATGACCCTAAACATATAATATTAAATGTGGACACAATGGATCATAATTTGGGTTTACATTTTTCACTTTCTAATTACAAGAATTTAAAAATAAGAAATATTTAATCTTTAATTTTTTAATTTTTTGAGTATTTAATAAATTAAAATGTTATGCATACTTTTTTTTTAAGTTTAACATATTTTTATTTATTTATTTATTTATTAAATTGATATCAAACAATGAAATCAAGTGGTTAAAAAAATATTTTAAAGATTCTCATCTATTTTTTTGGGTCAAACTTAATTAAAAAATTGTTTTTTGGCACTTGTATAATTAATTCTTTTTTCTTCAATTCTATAATTTTTTCAATTTATCTCACTCCACTTATAAAATTTCCCATTTTATTAAATTCAAGTGAATACAAACTCTATAATAATCTTTCTTTTTCTCCCACCTTCCCATTCCTCTCACAAAATTCCTAACCTACTAAAATCATAACATAAAAATAACTTCAAGTCAATAAAAACTCTATAATTGTCTTTCTTTTTCTCCCACTTTCTTATTCTAGTCACAAAATTCCCAACCCACTGAAATAAATTGAATATAAAAATAACTTCAAGTCAATACAAACTCTATAATTATATTTTTTTTCTTTTTCTCTCACTTTCTTATTCCACTCACAAAATTCCTAATCCACTAAAATAAACTAAACATAAAAATGAATTCAAATTAATAAAACTCTATAATTATCTTTCTTTTATTTTTATCATGCTCTCTCATTCCTCTCATAAAATTCCTAACCTACTAAAATCAACTGAAGATGAAAATAACTTCAAGTCAATACAAACTCTATAATTATCTCTTTTTCTCCCACTTTTTTATTCCACTCACAAAATTCCTAAACCACTAAAATAATATGAATATAAAAATAACTTCAAGTCAATACGAACTCTATAATTGTCCTTCATTTCTTTGTTTCCCATTTTCTCATTCCTCTCACAAAATTCCTTACCCACTAAAATCAATTAAATATAAAAATAACTTCAAATCAATACAAATTCTATAATTATCTTTCTTTTTTCTCATTTTTTATTCCACTCACAAAATTCCTATCTTACTCAAATCAACTCAACATATTTAAAAAAAACAAGTTATAACTTATAATCAACTCAACCTATTTAAAAAAAAAGGGGGAATGCATTACATGAATATTTTTCTTTTCTCTTTATCTCTCTTCAATTTTTGGCACTCCATCACCATCTTTCATTTTACAAAAATTACTTTCTAACTTGAACTCATAGCGTTTGAATGACGATAGAGTTATTCCATTATTTATGTGTTTGGTCAAATTCATTGCATTAAATATTGTATCGTATAAGGAGGGTGGTAAGACTAAATGAGTGGAAGAGAGGCTTTGTGCGAGGTTGAATGCCTTTAAAGTAAATATTCCATTTAAAGCGATTAGCACATGGGTTGTAATGATTTCTCAGAGGAGGAATGATAATATGCTCGTTAGATACTTCACATGCTCGTTAGATACTTCACAATGTAAATAAAGAAAAGAGTTTTCTAAAATTTGTATATTTGTTTTTATATTTTTTTAAATTTCTGTTAAATAGTGAAATTAATAATATATTAATTATTAATATTAAAAAGAAAATATAAATTTTAGAATGTTTATTTAATAATGGAGAGGATAATGAGATTTATTAAGAGATAAAAACAGATTATGATATCATATGTATTATTATAAAATGTGCAATTTTTGTTGGTCGTTATAATAAATTATAGATAATAATATTCATTTTTTTTTATTTTAAGTTTTTGAATAAAAATAATTTATAAAAATTTATGAGAAGTAGTAATTTATTCTTGTATATATCTAAATATTTAACAAAATCCTTATTAAAGGAATAATGAAAAAGATGTGAGAGGAAATATATAGTGGAAGAAACCATAGTATATGTTTGTATATCTTTGGAAGAATAATCTATGCAGACATATTTAAATAGAATATAGACATATGACATATTGTACAAATGTTTTATTCTAGACGATGAAGAAAAATTGGACTCTTAAGCCTAAGCTTCTAAGCCTATACATCTAGCTATGCTAGATGATTGAAACCATTTAAAAGAAATCCTATAAATATGAAACATGAAATAGGTTATGCTCCCTTATGCTATTTGCAATACATTACAACATAAGAAATGCATTGTAGAAGAACTTTAAGTCAACCCAAAAATCTCATAGTGTGCCTCTACAAGTGCCTTATACTATCATTAATACACATGGATAGTACCCTCATGGTCAATCTATGTCATCAATACTCATGGAAAGTACCCCATGGTAAATCCTCAATGTCGTGAGTAAACTCATGTAGCTCATCATGCTCATCCACTTATGGGTCTTCCTCTAAAGCCTCTCTTGCATATGATCCCAGATGATCAAATAGTGCAGCAAGCATGGGGTTGAGAAAAAACCACATATATATAATCAAAATTGTATAAGGTTATTAGCATCATATCACCAAAAAAAAATCATATATGACAAAAATATAAATATAAATATATAACTTTAAAAACACCAAAACCATTTACTTTCCCATATCTTCCCACGGGGTATTTGGCAGAATCATTGTGAAAGCATAAACTTACATAGATGTAATCGTCAATGATCATGTATTGCTTCGAACTAGTGAAAGAAGTCTTCGTTGAACTAGTGCATGGGTGCATTGAGAGAGTGGTGGGAAATAAGGGAAACTGTGGGAAATTGTTGATTAAATTAAGGAAACCATGGGCAATTGTTGAGAAAATTGAGGTAAATTGCTAACGAATTTAGTGGTGAGGTATGACTCAGAGAGCATTACTAGAAGATTAAAAATCTTCTTTACTGCTGGGAAAGACCAAAGCTTTGTCATTTAAATATTTATATAATTTTTCAGTGAAAGATAATGTTTTTTTAATGACAAGTATGACACTAAATTGTGATTTTGTGTGTATTAGTGACCACTGTATTTGACAGTGTAGCAATCATCGCAATTTCTTCATGGGCGCATCGCACAAAACTTGCAGGCAAATAAAGCCTGAATGGAAAATTAGAGTGTTTTAATACAAGTAACCAATTTTTAATTTATCTATTTACATGTTATATCAAACCCACTTTATATATCGACCATTGGGGCCAGAAACCGTGAACTAACACCATGTAAGGTTGAAAACTTAATCCATTGAAATAGTAGATAAAATGGCTTTGGGGGCTGAAAAATGTATGAAAATTGCCATGCGACTTAAAACAGTTAGACGTGTAACTTTTTATTTTTATTACATTTCTCATGGGTAATTTTTAATTGGATTTAATTTAGTATTTAATTACTTCGTAAAAATGCATTATTATTTGAAAATAACTCCCGCCTTTGTGTCATAATCTCTGTCATTCAATCTTTTGTTAGACGATTGAGTTATAATTACCTTTTAATTTAAATTGTGACAATTTCCATGTTGTCTGTAACCGTTCTTGATTTTCATTAATTTGTTCTTGCACATTCGACAATTCCAATTTTTGGGTAATCACCCAGTTTTGTGGCCGCTCGAGAAGGTTTGGCTGTCACGAAAGGTTCCTCTGCAAACCCGTTCTTGATTTTCATTACGAAGAGAATTTTCATTACGTAGAGTATTCGTTCTCGCACATTCGACGGTTCCAATATTTTGCTAAAGGCCCAGTTTTGTGGTTACAATAGAAGGTTTGGCTGTCACAAAATGTTCCTCTGCAAACCTATTCTTGATTTGCTTTACGCAGAGGATTCGCTCTCGCACATCTAATGGTTCCGATTTTTGGGTAATCGCTGATTTTTATGCTTATGCCTGCTCCAGAAGGTTTGGCTGTCACGAAATGTTCCTATGCAAACCCTTATCTTCTCACTGCTGGCTAGTATTTGGGACATCGTTGTCGATGCTATTTTTTTTTTTAATGGTTCTAACTGTTTCCCATTGTTGAAATTTCTTAACAATTCCGAACAACAAAGAAATAGAAAATTCCTCTTCCACAACACAGAGATTCAATTAAAATTTGTTGGATAGAGATGGCACAAAATGAAACTTATTTCATTCAAATAAAAAACTATTACAAATGAGATTCTTCCTCTTCAGAGGGATTACAGAATGAAACTGCTCCATAGGCAGTGTTCAAAAAAAACTTGCTCTCTGTCACATAAAACGCACACATAGTGCTCTGTTCTATTCTCTGTTTCTTCCTTCGGGCATATTATAAATGCCCTGTCCTCACAATGAACTCACAACACACACACAAATATATATATATATATATATATATAATTACAATAATCATATATTTTGTAAATATAAAATATTTAAAATATATATTATGAAATATATATAATCCAAGTTAAAAAAGATGTGATGTGGTAAAAGTTGGTAAAAGTAAATAATAAAAACATTAAAAACTTTATGCTAAAGTTCAAAACCTTCTTCCCTTTATACTTTTTGGGGAGTGCTTGGAGATCATTCATGTGAGTTCCCTTATCCCCCCGGAATTGCTGTAGTGGGTCCAAAGAGGAGATGACATCACTCATTCCAATGGGTCATTTTCTCCTTCACTGCCCATCCTTGCTACCCTTTGGAATGGAGTTGTTGTCTAATAAATATGGTTGGCGGAGAATTCATTAAGGTGGTTGCTGCAGATAAGTATGTAGTTGCATGAAGTGCAAATCTGGAGATTGTTGTTGCCGTTCTACAAACCCCTCACATCATAATTGATGTCGTCGCTGTTGCTGTCTCTCAAGAGCTCCCATCACAATTTAAGTTTCCGACCTGCTCTTCTGTGCGGGCAGTTGGAATTAAATTCCAACACTCCCCCTTAATTTTAACTGCTAGGTTTTCTTGCATACGTAGAAATTTCCTTAAATAATTAAAACTCTTTTGCATTAATGGCTTTGTCAATATATCAGCAAATTGTTCCTTTGTTCTACAATGCTGCAAAACAATCTCACCATTATTAACCAGTTCTCATATAAAATGAAATTTTGCATCAATATGCTTTGTTATCTTATGGAAGACAAAATTCTTTGATAAAGCTATCGTTGAGCTGTTATCACAATAAATTTTAGTTCCATTATCTTGTTCATGACATAAATCTCTGAGCATTCTTCTCATCCATACTGCTTGGCATGCTGTTGTTGTTGTTGTCACGTATTCCGCCTCTATTGTTGATAAAGCAACTATTGGTTGCTTCTTGGAAGCCCATGAGATGGCTCCCAATCCCAAATGAAACACATATCCAGACGTGCTCTTCCTGTCATCTACACTTCTAGCCCAATCATTGTCAGTGTAACTAATCAATTTAAAATTTTCATATGGGGAGTATAAGATTCCATACCTCTTCGTTCCATACACATATATTAGAATTCTCTTGCTTTCCTACCGATGAGTCTCTTTTGGTGTTTCCATGAATCTGGAAATTAAACTTACAGCGTGCATAATATCCGGCCTAGTTGCAGTCAAATACATGAGGTTGCCAACTATGCTTTTATACAAACTTGGATCAAAATCCTTGCTGCTGTCTTCTTTGCTCAATTTTAACCCCATGACAGTTGGAGTTACAGCTGCCTTTCTGTTCTGCATGTTGAATATTTTCAACACTTCTTCAACATATTTTTCTTGGGAAATAACAATCCCATTTTCATTTTTCTCTACTTCTATTCCAGGAAAATATCTCAGAAAACCCAAATCAGTCATTTCAAATTCAGTCTTCATGACTGCTTTAAAATCAACAATGATAGAAACTTCATTGCCAGTAAAGATTAAATCATCTACATATAAAACAACAATAAGAATCTTGCCATCATTTTCTTTTATGTAGAGTGTGGGTTCTCCATCACATTTATCAAATCCATTTTCAGTTAGGTAAGCATCTATCCTACTATACCATGCTCTTGGTGCTTGCTTCAACCCATAAAGAGCTTTCTTCAACTTGCATGCTTTGTGCTCTTGGCCTTCAATCTCATATCCTAGAGGTTGTTCAACATATACCTCTTCTTTCAACACTCCATTCAGGAATGAAAATTTTACATCCATTTCGTAAAACTTCCATTTTTGTTGTGCTGCTATGGACAACACTATTCTCACTATCTCCATTATTGCAACTGGTGCAAAAGTTTCTTCATAATCTCCTACTTGTTGTTGCTTGTAGCCTTTGACAACAAGTCTTGCTTTATGCCTTTCAATCTTGCCTTTAGAATTTCTCTTGGTCTTATAAACCCATTTTACTCCAATGAGCTCTTTCCCTTTAGGGAGGTCCACTAACTCCCATGTATTACTCTTTTCTATTGCACCAATATCTTCATTAATTGCTTCAATCCATTTTCATTCTTTTACAACATCTTCAAAATGAATTGGGTCATCAACATGAAAATACAAAGAAAATAGAGAGTTCAGACCAACATTATCATTTACCTCTCCTTGTTCATAAATCTCACTCAAATTTCCGAATCTCGGATTTCTTGGTGTACTTGGAGTTCCACTTGAATTGGAGGGAGTTTCAGTTCCCTGTGGTGTGCTTGAAGAAGGACTTCCTTGATTTCTCAAGGTTGTTCTATTTCCAGCTTGTGGTGTGGTTTGATGTGCTTGCGGTGGTGGAGGAGGAGCCACCAAGGAGGGATTTTCAGCTGCTGTTCCTTCCTCTTGTTCTTTGTGAGACACACATGTCTTCACATTCACCATTTTCTCTAAGCTTCCATCCCAAGCTTCTTCTTCAAGAAACTGCACATCTCTGTTGTAATATTCCTAATTAGCCCAATCTAATGGGAATATTTCATTTTGTGTTGATTTTCTTAATTAAGGAATACAATGTGAAGGAGAACATGTAAACTCCTAAAAACATCAAAATAAATCAATGCCCAAGTGAACAAAGGCAAATCAGAGTTGTTTCAATAAAATACCCTTATAATGTGAAAGGGGATCATCACGGTAGCTGGATTTTACACTTATGGGTGTGAACAAGGGAAAATGGATGAGGACATAGTCAAGTTTGACTAAGTCAACATGCATGCATGAAGAAGAAGAGATCATCAATAAAACCAGTTCAATGTGAACAAGGATCAGCATAGGTAGACATTTGTGAGATGGATTGATTGCACTTGCAGGTGTGAATTGGTTAGAGCTATGAGACTAGGTCAACCTTGACCAAATCTACAGTGTAGTCTAGATTCAATGCACCTCATGGAAGGACAACGCAGTTCCAGAAGGAGGCCCTCATGTGAAAGGAGATAATTCCTAAAGGCGGTTTAGGGTTTGCCAAAGCTCTCATCTTATAAAAGGAAGGGGAAGGCTCAAGAGAAGGTTGTTGATGATATATGATTTTCAGAGTATGTTGTCTGCTTAGACATATCTCATTCTCTTAGCTGTTTAGCAGAGAATTTTGAGTATTTCCTGTTTAGGGATTCTCTCTCCTTCTATTGAGTAGCTCTTGGAAGGCATTGTGCTTATTTCCCACTATTAGGCATATGGCCCAGCTCCATCTCCTTTAGAAATCATAAATACTGTTGGGGTTTACTTGTTTCAGTGAGCTGCAGCAAGTGGAGACTAGATCTGCTCAGATCTAGATTGTACCAGTGCCTCTTCTCAGTGAGTGTGTCTTTTAACCTCCTGAAAGAGTGTATTAGCTGTTGAGATTCAGATTTCAGATCTTGGCATGTGTCCAACTCAATTCTCACCATATAAAATGTAGTTAGCTTCAGAAACTACATCATTTTCTAGGGTGTTGCAGTAGTAGGGTTTGATCCCTTGCTTCTACGCTTTTTCCTTGGAGGAAGGGCCAACCCTTCTCCCGGAAAGATTTGTATTTCTTCCTTATTCTATTAATTTTATATTTCAGCTATTTGTATTCAAAGCTTCAGTGTAACTGCATTTTCTAGATCTAGATCTACAGATATAATGTTATGTACTTGTGCTCTTATGAAACCCTTGCCGGGTTATCTCTGTGATGTATAAAAGGAGCTAGATCTCCATTTTCCTCCATGTTCTGATAAAATAAACTCCACATATTTCATTGCATCATATTATATCTGAAACCCTTAGAAAATCATGTTTTTCAAGCTTCAGTAACTTGTGCATACCATAAGTCATGGGGATTGGACCTTTTTAAGCCATACCGGGACGAGGAGATTTGTTTAACATAGCTAGAGTGCTTTTTTTTTTATGAAATTTGATATGTGAGTTCCTTATAACATATTATAATGGATCCTACCATCATTTTCCTATTTTTTTACGCAAATATATGAAAATAAACTTTTTAGGGCTTAAAACACTGTTTTTCCCCAACTTTTGGATCTTAAAATGAAGAAGAAGTTGATGCTGTGAAATTAACTGATGTTAATGTGTTTCTTGACACATTTCATGAGTGCATAGAGTGATGCTGCTCCATTATTGTGTTTACATATTGTTGCAGTCCCATTATTAAGCATTTTCTAGCCATTCTAGGTGTGAGAGGCTTGTTTATCTCACCTAGTTTGCTTGGTTTCTGATTTTCTCTTGGATTTGGATCTTAAATTATCAGATATAAGAGATCCATGGGCTAATATTGTTTTCTGAAGCATCCATTCCTAAAAAATGTGTTTTTCAAGCATGCCTTGTTAGCAATCCCAATTTGGGGATATTACAGTGGTATTAGAGCATCTTTCTCGGCTCAGCCTATGAGTCTCAACCCAGGAAGATAAAAGAGGATTAGAATGATGAAGTAGATGAGATTACTCTCATCATTTTTCAGATCCAGAAAGGACCTCCCCCAGGAGCTTAAGCATATGAAGAGTTGCAGTGAAACTCCTGGAGGGTTTCACGAAGAGGAAGAACCATGCACTTCCTATTCTCAAAGAGGAGAAGGCAAGAGACATAGAGGACACTCGGAATTTGAGATCCTAAGTGAATACAAAGCTAAATATAGAGCCTCCAAGGAGACTCTAGCTTTACCTTAGTTCATTCAACTAGAAGAAGAGAGATATTGACCACCTCTTGAGGAAGCATGTACCAGCGCTATCACAACCTTGGAGGAGTAGCCTTCATGTTCAGTAGTGGAGAAATACAACATAGTTGATAAAGGAACTCTTGCTTCTACATCTCACCAAGGTATGCTTGAATTTCCATCTCTTGTCATTCCAACATACCATATGAAGGGATCTACATCTTTGCATGCTGTTGATTTAGAGCAACAGGGTTGCACTGCACTGTGCAAAGGAAGCAATGAAGAAAAGGGGACCCATGCCTTATGGTAGCATTCACATGGCAGCTTCATTCATGAAGAAATGGAGGAAGGAATGGTAGATGGTAGAAATCTTGAAGTGAGAAATCCTTTCTCCTTTCTAGATAACACTTTCTTAATGAGCACTACCCAGCTCAAAGAGAAACTTCTACCTGCAGCAGTTCTAAGGCCTCACTCGCTTTGGAAGACCATGTATGAGGAGGAGGTCTCATCAAGAGATCCCATGAAAGGTGCACTTCAACATTTCATGGAGTGAAAAGTTCTTCAACAGTCTGAGGAGGCTCTTTCCTTCTCACCCTTGGATCTTCATGGATTCAAGGAGGAACAAATAGATGATGGAGGACATCTTCGGATGGATAAAATCTCTCATGTGTGTGTTGGACACTTCTTGAGCGATACACATCATGATGGGAGGTTTTTTCCTACCACCTATTTGGGTCCTTATGGGGTCAAATTGATCCTTGAGAAGATTGCATTTCAACATCCCATGAAATGGAAGAGAAGAAATTTGATTTGGCAGAATGACAGTCTTCCTTGGGAGAGTGCTAAGGAAGAGCAATAAGGGAGGCACCCACATGTGGATGGATGGGTGTGGATGATCAGCAAGAAGCTAGAAAGCTACTTTCAAATCTATGATACTGGGCAACAGGAGGCTTGGCTGTGTTGGTTACTCTTGAAAGAGTTTGGTCATCATCCTCTTTCCAAGGGTATGTTGTAGGATACTTGCATCATGGGGCAGTAAAGAGTATGGACATATTGTGTTGACATAACATTCTTCATGTCAATGACGATGTTTTCACTACATGATTTGGATGATGAGAGTATGAGGAGGCAGCAAAATATTTTGTTGCTTGGGATGTTCTTGGGAGAGAAAGGGTAGATTTTCTCTCACAGTTCTCATAATGTTGCAAGAGTAAAAGATGGCACTATCATAGTGCAGAGGGGATACTCCTTGGCCTTAGATGTCAAGAGGTACTTTTTCCATGGGAGAGACTTCTTATGTGTAGCAGCATTATGGGAGATGCCTTTGACATTCTACATGTCAAAGATTAGAGCCATGAGTTGGAGGGACCCTATTTGCATAGGCCAACAACGTTGCCACTTTGGAGCTGGGGTTTATTGATGGAGTATCCCCAGGATCATTTCACACTTGATGCACTTGATGGGCAAAGATGAGGTAAGGAAGATGAGCTAGTAGATGAGGACATCTATTACTATGATGAACCCTTCTTGTCTTGGATTTCCAAGCATGAGGGAGAGGATCTGCAGGCAACACTTCGTTCATTTCTCTTCATGGAAGTGTGCCAAACCACTATGGAGGATCTATTCATGGATCCACGTGTCTTCTTACTTCCAACATATGGTGAGAGCTTTATTTGTACAACACAACATTTTCATGCTCTTACCATCTCTTTGTAGTGCATTGCTCCAAAAGTAAGCAAGCTCTTGATTTTTCTCTGTGACCAATGTTGGGCAAAACTATATGATGGAGACAACCATCTCTTATGTGGCCTTGGGTAGATGTTTTGTGATTACATGTATGTTCAGTTTATGCATGTGATTAAACATGTATCAAGAAACAATTTGCCATGTATTTTTCTGAAGCAGCAATTTGAAAGACTACGCTGTTACCACTTGGGAGACTGTTGGTACCTTCTAGCACCTTATGAAACCATTAGTAATTTCCCTGTTATGATGCCAATCATGATCCCACTTGATGATGTTGTTTTTATCTTGATGAGAGACATGATGTTGAGTAAGGCACATGGTTTGAATGTGTCCTTTTGGGAAGGAGATTCCCACATTTTCTGCAGTACATGTTCTAATGGGAACATGGGAAGAGTTATGGCAACCATAGCCAAATATTTTTTTCTCTTGGAGGTGGGCCAAATGTGTGATGGGATGCCATATGATGATGCTCTCCCATCCATCACATGTGGAATGTTTTGGGCCAACTGGTTTTACAACGTTGGAGGAAGGATCTTTACAGATCTAATCTTCATGTTGCCACTTGAAGGCAATATCGTTGGAGCCCAAGATCAACAAGAACTCTACACTTATCTTAAGTGGGGAGGAGGACAGCTTGGGGTAGGAAATTTTGTCTACTATTTTTAGTTCTTCAGCCCACCTTCTTTGTAGGAACCTAAGGTGGAGGAGAATTTTCTGGAGTTGCCATGTTGGGAGGTGACTCATTCTGTATGGATGATTGCTTGGGGAAAATATTCTTTCCCAGTCCATTTCAGTTCTAACCTTGCAGTTACTTGAGGATAAGAAACATTTTTGGAGGGGAGGACTGTAATACTCCTAATTAGCCCAAGCTAATAAGAATGTTTCATTTTGTGTTGATTTTCTTAATTAATGAATAAAATGCGAAGGAGAACATGTAAACTCCTAAAAACATCAAAATAAATCAATGCCCAATGTGAACAAAGGAAAATAAGGGCTGTTTCAATAAAATACCCTTATAATGTGAAAGGGGATCATCACAGTAGCTGGATTTTACACTTATGGGTGTGAACAAGGGCAAATGGATGAGGACAGTCTAGTTTGACTAAGTCAACATGCATGCATGAAGAAGAAGAGATCATCAACAAAACCAGTTTAGTGTGAACAACGATCAGCATAGGTAGACATTTGTGAGTTGGATTGATTGCACTTGCAGGTGTGAATGGGTTTGAGCTATGAGACTGGGTCAACCTTGACCAAATCTACAACACAGTCTAGATTCAAGGCACCTCATGGAGGGACAATGCAGTTCTAGAAGGAGGCTCTCATGTGAAAGGAGATAATTCCTCAAGGTGGTTTATGGTTTGCCAAAGCTCTCATCTTATAAAAGGAAGGGGAAGGCTCAAGAGAAGATTGTTGATGATAATTGATATTTAGAGTATATTTTCTACTTAGACATATCTCATTCTCTTGGCCATTTAGCAGAGAATTGTGAGGGTTTCATGTTTAGGGATTCTCTATCCTTCCATTGAGTAGCTCTTGGAAGGCTTTATGCTTCTTTCCCACTATCAGGCATATGTCCAAGCTCCATCTCCCTTAGACAACGTAAATCCTATTGGGGTTTACTTGTTTCAGTGAGCTACAGTAAGTGGAGACTAGATCTGCTCAGATCTAGATTGTACTAGTGCCTCTTCTCAGTGAGTGTGTCTTTTAACCTCCTGGAAGAGTGTATTAGCTGTTGAGCTTCAAGTTTCAGATATTGGAATGTGGCCAAATCACTTATCAACATATATAGCACAATTAGCTTCAGAAACTATGTCATTTTCTACGGTGCTGCAGTAGCAGGGTTTGATCCCTTGCTTGTGGGATTTTTCCTTGGAGGAAGGGCCAACCCTTCTCCTGGAAAGCTTCATATTTCTTCCTTATTCTATTAATTGTATATTTCAGCTATTTGTATTAATATTTTTATTGTAACTATGTTTTCTAGATCTAAATCTACAAATCTGATGTTATGTACTTGTGCTCTCATGAAACACTTGCTGGGTTATCTCTGTGATGTATAAAAGGAGCTAGATCTCCATTTTCCTCCATGTTCTGATATAATAAACTTCATATATGTCATTGCATCATATTATATATGAAACCTTACGAAAATCACACTGTGCAAGCTTCAGTAACTTCTGCATACCATAAGTCATGGGGATTGGGCCTTTTTAAGCCATACTGAGACGGGGACATCTATTTAACATAGCTAGAGTGCTTTTTTTTTATGAAGTTTGATATGTGAGTCCCTTGTGAAATATTATAAGGGATCCAACCATAATTTTCCTCTTTTTTTATGCAAATCTCTGAAAATGACCTTTTTAGGGCTTAAAACATTGTTTTTTCCCAACTTTTGGATCTCAAAATGAAGAAGAAGTTGCTGTTGTGACATTAACTGATGATAATGTGTTTCTTGACACATTTAATGAGTGAATTGAGTGCTTCTACTCCAACATTGTGTTTACATATTGCTGTAGTCCCATTATTGGGCATTTTCCAGCCATTCTAGGTGTGAGAGGCTTGTTTATCTCACTTAGTTTGTTTGGTTTCTGATTTCCTCTTGGATTTGGATCTTATATTATCATATTTAAGAGATCCAAGGGCTAATATTGTTTGTTGTAGCATCCATTCCTGAAAATTTCGTTTTTTAGGCATGCCTTGCTAGCAACCCCAATTTTTGGATATTACGTTTGCTTATTATTGCTTTATTGGTGGATGGATTATAGAGTTTGTATGCCTTGGAATAATCACTGTATCCAAAAAAGATACACTTCTCCCGCTTTTTGTCAAAATTCTTTCTCAATTGATCCGGGACATGTGCATAAGCCACACATCCAAAAACTTTCATGTGGGTGACATGCTGCTTTATGCTACTCCACGCTTCTTCAGGAACTCTATTCATAACAGCTTTTGTTGGGAATCTATTCAAGATATATGCTGCACAATTTAAAGCTTCAGCCCAATACCCATTTGGCAAGTGTTTTTCCTTGAACATACTTCTGACAATCTCCATGATGGTCCTATTCTTCCTTTCAGCAACACCATTTTGCTGAGGTGTGTACCTTGTGGTAAAATTCTTATGTATGCCATTCTCCCTACAGAAATGTAGGAACTCTTTGGAGATGTATTCTCCACCTTTTCTAGTTCTCAGCACTTTGATGTAGTGCCTAGTCTGCTTCTCTGCAAGAACCTTAAAGTGGTAGAATTTCTCAAACACTTCACTTTTAAATTTCAAGAAATACACCCATGTATTTCTAGTGTAATCATATATAAATGTCAAAACATATTTGCTGCCAGCTAAAGATGGCGTTTGCATTGGTCCACACAAATCTGAATGGATAATTTATAAGGGTGCTTTTGCCCTTATGCTCTTTCCTGATGGAAATCTTTCTCTGTATTGTTTGCCCAAGATGCTGCCTTCACATAGGCTTTCTAGCTTTTCAATGAATGGTAATCCCTTTACCATTCCCTTTCTGTGCAACAATTTCAGGCCTTCGAAATTGAGATGTCCAAATATCAAGTACCATAACCAATTTTCATCTTTCACTTCTTCTTGAAAGACCTCTTGTGTTACAACTGCTACATTCCTTCTTTCCTTCAAGTCTACTCTAAGCTTGAGAGGAAACATCCTATTGCTTGTCATCTAAACCTCTGCAATGACTTTCTTTCTTGGAGGTATGTCCATGATTGTCCACACATCATATTTAAAAAATACATTGTGGCCCTTGTCAATGAGCTTTCCAATGCTCAAAATATTACATTTCAAGCTAGGCACATAATATACATCTGGCACAAACTTATATTCTCCATTTCTTGCTAGGATACTTACTCTGCCTTTTCCTTTGACATAGATCTTACTATCAGTTCATGTTGTTACTTCAGATTTAACATTCTTATTAAGATTGTAAACATTGCTATGTTTCTTGTCATGTGGTTTCTACAACCTAAGTCTAAGAAGCATACACCATCTTTTCTATCTTGTCAATGAGCTTTCCAATGCTCAAAATATTACATTTCAAGCTAGGCACATAATATACATCTGGCACAAACTTCTATTCTCCATTTCTTTCCAAGATACTTACTCTGCCTTTTCCTTTGACATAGATCTTACTATCAGTTCATGTTGTTACTTTAGATTTAACATTCTTATTAAGATTGCAAACATTGCTATGTTTCTTGTCATGTGGTTGCTACAACCTAAGTCTAAGAAGCATACATCATCTTGTCTATCTTGTTTTACATTACTTGTTAACAACACATTCTTTTGGTTCTTTTCTTCTTTTGTAAAATTAGCATTCTGCCTATTATTCATGTCATTTTTCTTTTTCCTACATTCATTAGCATAGTGCCCGTATTTCTTGCAATAATGAAATTGGACTTGGGGTTTATCATACCTTTGTCCATAAGCTTGATGTTGCCTTGAGCCTTCATTCTGGTTTTGATTGCTGCCCCTTCCACTTGAACTTCTAGGGCTGTTTCTTCCTCTATTTTGGCTTCTGCCTCTTCCTTTGTTGTTTGCTCTACCTTGACCTCTGCCTCCGCAAAAAGTCATTTGAGCCTTGAAAGCTTGTTCCAATGAGGAATTTGTTCCTCTGTTCAGTTTGTGTTAATGAGACATCAGGGATGCACTAAGCTCATCCACTGTAAATGGTGAGAGATCCTTTGTCTCTTCTATTGCCACTACTATGGAATCAAAATCTTGAGGGTAGACTTCTCAAGATTTTCTCCACTATTCTTCTTTCTTCAAGTGTCTCTCCATGAGACCTTATCTGGGTAACCAGCCCAATAACATGGGTGAAGAATGAGTCTACAGTGTCAGAATCTTTCATACAGAGAGTTTCAAAATCTCTCCTCAGTATTTGCAACTTTTCTGTCTTCACCTTCTCCATGCCTTGATAGGCTATTTTGAGAATATCACATGCCTCCTTAGACTTTGTTGCTGCTGAAATCCTTGGGAAAATAATCTCATGTACTGATTGAAAGAGATATAAGAGGGCTTTGCCATCCTTCTTCCTATTATCTTTTAACAAGTCTCTTTCTGATGTTGTCAAAGCAACCAACGCTGTTGTGTCTGCTGGTTCTAGGTAGCCATTCTCAACTAGCTCCCATATGTCCTGTGAAGGAAACAGGGCTCTCATCGTGATTGTGCAATATTCATGGTTCTTCCTGTTAAACTATGGAAGTTGGGGATTTGTCAGGCTGGTGCCCATTGCTGCCATTGTAACTATGGAAACCCGACAATTTTCTTGACTGTGTAAAAAAAAAACAAACATAAGCTTTCTCTCTACTCGAGAAATCTGCTTCAACAACCTTCTTACAACTTCTGCAGTGAAGAGAGATCTCTGCTTCGTTCACTGAGCACCTAGACTAGCTATGATACCATGTTGAAATTTCTTAACAATTCCAAACAACAGAGAAACAAAAAATTCCTCTTCCACAACACAGAGGTTCAATTAAAATTTTTTGGACAGAGATGACACAAAATAAAACTTCTTTCGTTAAAATAAAAATCTATTACAAACTGAGATTCCTCCTCAGAGGGATTACAAAATGAAACTGCTCCACAGGTAGTGTTAAAAAAAAACTTTCTCTCTGTCACATAAAACGCACACACAGTGCATTGTTCTATTCTCTGTTTCTGCCTTCGGGCATATTACAAATACCCTATCCTCACAATGCACTCATGGCATATATATTTTTACCGACTTTTAGCACGGCACATGCTTTTTAACTTGGATTATATATATTTCATAATATATATTGTAAATATTTTATATTTAAATTATATATATGATTATTTTAATATATATATATATATATATATATATATATATATATATATATATATATAAATAATCATATATATAATTTAAATATAAAATATTTACAATATATATTATGAAATATATATAATCCAAGTTAAAAAGCATGTGCCGTGCTAAAAGTCGGTAAAAATAAATAATAAAAACATTAAAAACTTTATGCTAAAGTTCAAAACCTTATTCCCTTTATACTTTCTAGGGAGTGTTTGGAGATCATTCAAGTGAGTTCCCTTATTCCCTCGGAATTGCTGTAGTGGGTCCAGAGAAGAGATGACATCACTCATTCCGATGGGTCATCTTCCTCCTTTGCTGCCCGTCCTTGCTACCCTCTAGAATGGAGCTGTTGTCCAATAAATATGGTTGGCAGAGAATTCATTGAGGTGGTTGCTGCAGATAAGTATGTAGTTGTGTGAAGTTCAAATCTGGATATTGTTGTCGCCGTTCTTCAAACCCCTCATATCAGAATTGATGTCGTCACTATTGTTGTCTCTCAAGAGCTCCCATCACAATTTAAGTTGCCATCCTGCTCTTATGTGCGGGCAATTCGAATTAAATTCCAACACCGGTTTCCTGGACATGCGCAACCTGTGGCCAATTATTTGGTAAATAATTTATCGTTACTTTTATTTTTCTATGCTTATTTAATATATTAAGATATTTTGCACCAGATATTTCATCATTTAACAATTATTCTTTCATTATGGTCTCAGGTGTGGGATTTTCTAATTCTCTACAGGAAAAATTACAGAATTTGGTTCCTATGGTCTCAAGTCCGGGATTTTCTAATTCTCTGCAAGAAAAATCACATTCCTAGAGTTATAACCTACAGGTATTATGAAAACAAAGGTCTGGTTAAAATTCAATGTTAATTTGTGACATACAAATTCTTTTCGTTTTGATTAAAGTGTAAGGCACACAGTGAACTTGTGGGGAAGAGCTTCATTATTTTCTTGTGCTCTTTTGGACCAGTCAGAGGGCCTGTAGAGTATGTTGGACGACCTCTTGCAGTCTTACCCACCAATATATATACACGAGTATTTAACCTTTTAAGGAAGAAAGACAATTACTAGTATTTTGTCAGGAGAATTAAATGGAGATATGAGAAGAAGTAGATGTTGTTAGATTAAAAATGCAGAATAGGACGAGTATGATGGGAAGGTGGACCAGGAGGGCAGGTAGAACCTGCAGGTACAGGGTACCCCAGTCAGTGGCACTTTGATGTAGCCTTAGTGTTTCCCTACCAACCAAGCAATCCTCGATGCGCACAACCTTCATTAGCAGCTTTGATGTCTGTTATCAAAATCGTGGACGTTAGCAATGATTATTGCTATTATTGAAGTCCCCAGTGTTTCCATGTTATTGGACTTCATGGCCATCTCCTTAATTCACAAGGAAAAACTAAATCTATTTCGAGATATTTCTTCAACACCTAATTTTCATAATAAAGTATTCCCTCCAACCGGTTGCTTCAATCTCATTTTTGCTTTTGTGTAGAAACTTGTTTGTTTGCAACGTGATCTCTCCAACCTCTTACCCTTTGTTTTCACTATCACACATCCATACCTATGATTTGATTCCAGCTTCTTTCCGCGTCTTTCTCTTTCACTTTCAAAGGTATAATATTCAATTTCAACTTACCATATCCCCAACCTCCTCAATCGTGTATACATGTTCATATTTGATATGCGTAACATTTAAATATTTGTTACTATATCTTCAGCTATTGGGTATATTTAACTATTATAATATTATCACTAATTCAGATATATTTAATTCGTCCCTCCAATTGGTCGCTTCAACCTCATCTCCGCATTTATGTAGACACCTGTTTTTTTGCAACGTCATCTCTCCAACCTCTTATCCTTGGTTTTTTGTATCACACATCCATACCTATGATTTTATTTCAGCTTCTTTCCACGTCTTTCTCTTTCACATTCAAAGGTATAATATTCGACTTCCACTTACCATATCCCCAACCTCCTTAATCGTGCGTACATATTCATATTTGATATGCGTAACATTTAAATATTTGTTACTATATCTTCAACTATTGTATATTTTTAACCATTATAATATTATCACTAATTCAGATATATTTTTTAAAAATAATCTAAAATTTAAAATAATATAAACTAATTTCTTAAAATATATAAAACAAGTTTATTTACACGGGATGGAAAAATAAAATCTTTTAAAAATAATATAAAATTTAAAATAATAAAAAATAATTTCTTAAAATATATAAAACAAGTTTATTTACATGGGATGGATTTTTTTTTTTTTTCGCAAAACCGATTGACATTTGTTTTTTGGTTTTCTTGATTTAAATAAATAAAAACATCTCATTATTTTCCTCTAGTTATTATTTTAATAGAAAATTTGTTTTTTATAATAAATAAAAAACAATTGGACCATTTTGGCATTTTCTCCACTTCATATCAAATTAGGGAACAAGGATAAGCAAAAGAAATTACTAATGATTCTAGTAGTACTTGAAAAACTTCTATGCTACGTGAAACTCGTCTTTGTTCGTCATTTGGATTGGTGAGTTTCCATTTGTGTGAATGTTTGCTGGATTGAAATAGTATTGGTAAAGTTTCTAACTTTTAAAGAGGTCATCAACCAAAGAGTGCAACGCAGATGGAGTAATTCTTTCCACTATGTCTCACATTTTCATGATAAATTTATTTATATCACAAAACTTATCTTGTATGTTAATATAATCACATCTTATACCTAATTTAATGCCATATTAAATTTCCAAAAATAAGACTATTATAGTTTATTTTCTTTATTGAGTTGTGAAGAGTGGTATTGATTTTCAAGAATCCTCACTAATCTAAATCTATTTTCTTTAGCTAAAATATTTACAAGGGACCTCAAAGAGTTTCTCCATTGCCGAATGAATTATCACTTTAGATATATGCCACTGACAATGGACACTTTCAAGGATTTAATAGCTAACATGAAATTGCTACTTATGATTTAAGACAACTGAATAACATTTCGTTTACAAATTTTTATCTTCATTCAAAATGTATGCCTTACAGTGTTTCCTTGGCAACATCTGGTGCAATTGCTAGTTATTTTATATTAAGATTGAATTTTCAGAAGAAAAAAAAAAACTAGTTAAAATCACATGAGAATGAACTTTGTCGACAAGTTTCGAACCAACAAGTGCGGTTCATCTTCAAGATGAGATTAGAGATCAGATCTAAACATTAAACTTAAATAGATGTAGAGAGGTCCCAGACTATCTGTTTGGAATAAAGCCTAATTTGACAAAGTTAGAAAAAAATCAGCCAAATTTTATATTTAATATTTTTTAATTTCATTTTTGTTAAAGATTTAAATATTACAAATAATTTTAATAAATTATTATTATTTTTAAATATTTATTTGTTAAAGGTTTATATAATATAAATTAAGAATTTTTAATATATATATATATATATATATATATATATATATATATATTAGTTCTAAATAATTGGATTTATTAAGTATTGAGAGGGATCAAATTTCTTGAGATGTAAATCTCTTTTAAAGTAAAAAAGATTTCATCTATCACTACTTGGTAGATTTAGAATTAGATAAATCTAGGCTTCTTATTTTTCATTTTATTGTATCTTGATCAAGTCAAAATATGAAGTAGAATATTATACCATTTCTATCATACTTGACAATGCCTCTAGGCTCAATTACTATTAGACATTTGTTTTTAACTATGAAATTTTTTTATTTTTTTTTCTAAGTCAGGCTAATCTATTAACAGAGGAAATAATTTACATCATGGCCAAAGCCAAGTCTTTGCCCAAATCTGTGGCAATCTTGACAAAAAGTCAGAAAAAAAGACTGCCCTCATAGGGGGAAACCAGCCTAGAACAAATTTTAACTTGTTGCACTGCCCTTGCAGGGGTACCATCGGTTGATGCTTCTGAAGGTTACTTCGATTAAAGCATTCAAAAATAGAACTATAATCTGACACATCAAAATAAGCAAAAAAAAGCTTGATAGAATGGGCCACAAGGCACGAAAACCAGATAATAAAAGAGCAGCTATTCATCAGGCAGTTCTTCCACGATTTGGCACCAGAGTGTAGACATGTCTCCATATTTCTTTAACAGGTCTGTGATGGAAGCAGAAACCGGCATGGAAGGTCCTGGATCTCCTTGCGCCATCTCCATGTCATGAATCCCGCTCACCTGCCTTGGATCTCCTTGCGCCTCCTTGCCTTGCGTGTGCTTCGACCCCACCTGATAGCCCGAAGTCTAGGCTACTACTTTACTCAGACCCATCGGACCAGTACTTAGTTCTTCCGCCTGGGGCTCTTCATGGAACACAAAAGTAATAGAGGCAGTGACTTGAGGGTGGTTTAGAGAACAATTGAATGAGAAGAGCACCGAATGAGTCATGGGAAGAAGCAAAGCGATGGGAATTGGAGGATCCGAGGACCCCAAATGGTGGCTAGTTCCATGAACACGACCCCTCCCACTTCTGGTGTTGGGATAATGGATTGAAAAATAGTCACTGGAATGAGAAGATGATTTGGAGGTGGAGCTGGAAGGAGTGCGCAGGGGTTGGCTTCTGGTGCTACCCCTACGACACCGCATCCGTTGGCGAAGGCGAGGCATTGGCTTAGTCTCTGCGGAGGGCACAAGAAGAGGTGGAGGAGCAAGAGTGACAGAGGCTTGAGGAAAGTGAAAATTCAAAGAGACTAAGGCAGACAGACAAAGTCCAGAATGAGAGAAGTGTAGATTATCACCATGGTCTAAGCAGCAGCTCAGCGGGCTTCTTTTGCCAGTCACAGTGCGCACACTGGGGAGCCCACCAGCCGGAGAGCACCTGAAATTCATCATCTGAGGAGCGTCTGAGAAGATAGATAAATTCTCCATGTTATCAATCCGAATGAAATTGCATCGAAGAACACCCAACATTAATCGCTCATTGATGAGAGACAAAGGCCGAAGCATTGAGGCGCATGCGGAGTCGCACAGGGGAATGGAGGTCGGATCACGAATAGCACCAGAAGTAAATGCAGTAGATACGCTGACAAAATTTGTTAAATTCCATCCTCCAATTGTGACTTGGGTGTGCAGGTGTCTCCACACTGTGCTGCACCTAAGTCCCATTGCATTAAACACTTCCCTCTTCACCCGCATCTAGGAGCTCTGCATCCCTCTGGACCAGTGTATTGCATACCTATTTTTGATCATGGCTTTTTATTATGTCAAGAGATCTTGTGAGAATATTATGCACACTATCCACTCCCATATTGACAAGTAGATCAGTGACCTTATTTCCTTCCCGTCTGACATGCTTCAACAGGAGTGCATGGTTGGTGTGGAGCCACTATTCTATTGCATCTAATGTAGCCTCAATTCTCCAACTGTTGGCGATTTTGTGCGCATGTGCCCCATTTAGGAGTTGATTGGCCATATTGATTAGAATTTGGGAGTCCCCTTCAATCTCCAGAGGGTGAAATCCATGAAGTTGGGATAGGAGAAAACCCTGCCAAAGACCCTCCAACTCAGCATAATTGTTCGTGTCCCATCCTATGTTTCCTAAGTAGATTAAGCGAGGATTACCATCATGGTTTTTGAAAATGCTGCCAAATCCTGCTTTGCCTGGATTACCCTTTGAAGCTCCGTCAAAGTTGAGTTTGAAAGTATTCTGTGGAGGAGGAATCCATAAGTGCTTTCTGGTAATGTTGACTCAAGAAGATATGTGATTTTACTTTCCTAGGGGGAGTTGAATGTTCCAGTTTTCCCATATGGCCTTCTCATTTGCAAGAGTTGGAAATTATTCAGTATGCCATGATTGTAGCGGCAAGGTTTCCGTCAGATTGAGACAAAAATTTCTCCAGATGATGTCTAAAGGAGTGCTTTGATCTTTGAAGATGTGCTTGTTTCGTTCTTTCCAGATTGTCCATAGGAGAAGGCCGGGGATAATTCTCCATAATTGGTTTAGTAATTTTCTTTTATACGGATTCTGATGCTAGTTGCGAATGGAGTTGATTATGTCTTCAGATACTCTGCATATTTTTTGGCATCTGAAACTGGCTTTCTCCCATAATTAGTTAGCCAGAGAACAGGAGTCAAGGATATGTTGCAGAGTTTCCTCTTGAGTATTGCAATTGGGACATTTAGAAGGGCCATGAAAGTTTCTTTTCCAGAGATTGTCCCAAGTGAGGATTCTTTGGTGACCAAAAAGCCAAAGGAACAAGGAAAATTTAGGCCATATACCAATTGTCCATATTATTCTCCATAAAGGATCCAGGGGCATTGGATCATTGCACATTATTTTATATGCCTATTTGGTTGAGAAGGAACTTTTTGGGGTGTATCCCCATCTTAGTATATCCCTGCCGTCAGATAATCTGATTCTTCGATTTTGAAGCTTAGAGTTTATGGCTTCCTTTGTCTACTCATCTGCATTCCTGATCAGCCTTTCAGCTTGCTTCCACTATCTGTACTCCTATTCTATACTAGGTGTCCATTGTTGTTGGACTGTTTCCATTTGTTGCACATCCCAGTCCTGACTAGGAGGCAGCCTGTATATACTGATAAGCTTCGGAAGCTGATGCCAGGAGTCAGTCTAGAACCGAGCAGTGTTTCCATTCCTTCTTTCCCAGAAGCTGTGTTGTTGGATCAACAGAAAGTGTTGTTTGGTAGCATTCTAGATTAGTGAGCCCTTATCTATAGGATTGAATCTAATGAGTTCTTTTGGTGGTCTGTGATTAGCATACTTTGCTATCCAAATGACAACCCATGGCTTGTTGGGAGTAGAGAGCCATTGCCACCATATTTTTGCACCCATTATAACATTACTGTGATGAGGATCTCATAGTCCTATTCCCCCTTTTTCTTTTGGCTTGCAAACTGTCGACCATTTTACCAAAGCCCATTTGCGATTGGTACCTGTTCAAACCCAGAGAAAGTTGCGTTGTAGAGCTTTAATTTTTTTGAGGACCCATTTTGGCACTGCCAGAATTGAGAAAATATAAAGAGGCATTGCCTATAGCACAACTTTGATTAGAACCAATCTGCTAGCTATATTCGGAGTTCGATAAGTCCATAAAGAAAGACGAGCTTTGAGTTTCTCAAGGAGCACTTGCCAAGAGGCATGTTTGATAGCTGAGTCAATTAAGGGAGTGCCTAGGTATTTGGAAGGTAGGGAGGCTATGGAGAAGCCAAGAATGCGGGCAATAGCATGTTGAGTCATTGGATGGGTATGAAAGAAGAAGATCTGGGACTTAACCGTGTTTATACTCGCCTCTGAGGCTTCAGAGAAATCATCTAGAAGGGATTTGAATTTGAAGGCTTCTCGTACTGAAGGGTGCCTAAATAGCATGTTGTCATCAACAAATTGTTGGTGGGTAAGGGCCAGAGAATTGTGGATAGAAAGGCCTCTGAGCTGCTAGGAAAGAAGGGTTTGTTTGAGATGATGACCAAGACCTTCCGCCATTAATACAAAGAGGAACGGTGATAGGGGATCCCCTTGTCTAATACCTCGAGAGGGGTTGAAAGGTCGAGAGGGAATACCATTAATAAGGATAGAAAAGAAAGTAGAGGAAATCAAACTCGTTAGCCATCAGACCCAAGTTGGGGAAAAGCCAAAAGCTGTTAACATTTTTTGAATATAGGTCCAGCTTAACTTATCAAATGCTTTAGAAAGATCAATCTTGAGAATCATACCTGCCTATTTGGTTTGCTTGAGGGAGTGTATGATTTCGTGAGTGAGGATAATGCCATCCAGAATTTGCCTTCCTTCCACATATCTTGATTGTTCTGGCGAGATGAGCAAGGGTAGAAGTGGCTTTAGCCTATTGGCTATGACTTTGGAAATGACCTTATATATGACATTGCATAAGGCTATTGGGTGGAATTTTTTCGGCGTACTAGTGTTCTCTTCTTTTGGAATTAGGGCAATGAAGGTTGAATTCAATGAGGGAAGAAGCCAATGTAGAGTATGTGATTCCTCCACCACCATCCATACCTCCTCTTTGATAAGATCCCAGAATTTGTGGAAGAAGGTGGTAGTAAAACCATCCAAACCAGGAGCTTTGCCTTCCTTAAGCTGCTTCATGGCCAAGTCGACCTCCTGAGTCGAGACTGGCCGTAGAAGAAGTTGGTTGTGTTCCTCTGTGATTATTTTCAGAATGTTTTGAGTGATTCTTTCTATAGCTAGCTATCTGTCGATTTGGGGCTCCCGATGTACTACCTGGAAGTGATTGATAAACTCTTCCTCGATCTCTACATGGTTTTCCACTCTTTCCCCCTCTTGATTTTGAATGAAGGAGATGGTATTGTGCATCCTCCTTTGTACAGTAGCTCTGTGAAAGAATTTGGTGTTTCTTTCGCCCTCTTTTAGCCATTTGATTCAATATTTCTGCTTCTAGAGAATTTCTTCCTGCTTTCCTCTTTCCTCCAATTGATTTTGAATCTGTCCTTCTTGTTCCATTGTCCCTTCCGTGTGGCCTTCTATGATGATTTGTTGCTGGAGAGCCCTCATTTCTTTGTTTAGATCCTATTGTGCCTGGAAGATATTGCCAAAGGTGTTTTGATTCCAGTGCTTGATTAACTATGAAAAAATATTATATATATATGTAAGTATTTTTTTTTTGTTTCTATTTTGTAAAGAGAAAGTTGTTATACATGTTCTACTTAAATTAGTGGCCTCAACCTGCTTAAAGGAAACCATATCTATTGGCAACCTCATAGAGTTATAAGCCAACCAAAATTGGAATTGTTTTATCCTTCTACACACAGCTAATATCCCTTTACTATGTCCAGAAAAATTGCATATAAAACATAAACTATACAAACTTTCTTCAAAAAACATACAAAATTAGAAACTGTGAATTGTCAACCATCTGAAGAATCCATAGGTGTTGGTTATTTAGCAGTAGACCCAAGCATCTCTACTTTCTGCATGCTCAGAAGTTGTTGTTCAATCCTTCCTATACGCTCATTTTCTTGTATCTGAGCCTTGGCCATTTTGCGCATATCCTATTTCATCTGCTAAAGTTCAAAGAGCACTAAAGAAATGGCTTCCTTTTCTTGCATACTCAACATCGCCTTTGTTAATACACACTTAAATTTTTAGTATGTCTTAACCGATTGTTGAAATAGTGAAACTCGGCCTCTTGTGTTTCCTGGGTCTGAAATGAAATCCATTCTAGCCTCCTAATCTTTAAAATCTTCATCATCATCATCACTTTCCCTCTCCCAACCCTGAACAGTTTTCCGAATATGCATTGGAGTCCCTGAATCATACATATCTTCTAGGTGTTCAAGAGTCTGCTTATTCCTCTTTCTACCTCTTTTACTTGGACCAGAAACCTGAGTTTGTTTTAGCTTCTCCCCTTTACCTGTGTCTTTTCGATAACGCTTCTTACCCTTTGTCATTCTGCCCTGATAGAGACTATCTACTAATGTAAATGCTAGAAACCCTGTATTGTGAAAGGGAACAATTATATAAAGCTTAGATTCAATATTAGACTCCAGATAATTCGTGTGACTCTGAGCATTCAAATATTGCTTGCGTGGACCAATCCCTTGAAAATTAGCAAACTGCACGCTCTCATTTGCGGCTTGAATCCCCCTTTGAGTTAACAAAAGGAAGGTTTTTCCCAGAGAAAACAAAGTATATTCGGTGCCCCGAAATTTGGGACTGACCCAATGAAGTTGCAGTAGATGATAACAAGACCTCCCATTCCAGACAGAGGAGTAATTTTGAAAATAACAAGTGTTGGCAAGGAAAAAGGTCTCTTAAGCAAGACCTAGGTTTGGCTTAGAGGCCAACAAGGATTTCTACTATATGCTATCACCATGCCGACATTTTCACCCTGCTCCGAGGAGCAGAGAATCTCACCTAAGACGTGTCGTGACCTTACTAAGGTTGGGATCAGATTGATATCAATGTAGTGGATTAAATATGTATATGAACCAAAAATATCTCAGAGCTTAAGAAAATGCAACACTAATTGGATGATCTCCTTCAGAAGCGCATTCAGAAAGATAGTCCATAAAAATTTTAAATACTACCATGTCAGTCAAATTAGATTACAACATATATAGGGAACTTCAAACTCTGATCATATTATAATTCACTTATCAGTAACAGACCATTACAATGGTCCTTAACATGAGCTTTAACCGAAAAGATTACAAAGAAGTCCTATCCAGTGGATTGGAACAAAGAGATACCGAGAGATAGAGAATGGAGTAGCCTGAATAGGACTCTCCTACGACTCCTGTTCTCTCATTCCTCCTGTGCCAACCTCTCTCTGCTTGGCCGGCTGCCTACTTGTTTTGCTGCCAGTGCAACTGGTAGTTATTCCTTTCTTCTTGCTCAGTTGTCTTCTACTTCTCTCTGTTCATCGAGAGTTCTACTGCTTGTCTCCTGCCATGTTCTTCTACCATCTATGCTTGCTCCTGCAATAGCCATGCCACCTGTTCTTCATTCCTTTGCAACCTCAACAGCTCCTTGCCTACCATGGTTGCATCTCGCCATGTACTATCCATAGCTCAAAACTGTTTGTTTTAAAAAAAAGGGCCCTAACAGGCCTCGACCACAACCTATTAACTCGCCCAGAGTCAATTGCTCTTCACTGTCTCTATTTCCATCGGTCTGCTTGACCCTATGTTCTGCCCTGCTTGTCCCCTTTCTCTTGGCTGTCCAAAAAAGGGCCCCAATTATGGGACTTGTGTTAGAGTTGTTGCTTTGAGCTCCTGAAAGGTCGTCAGGGCATGAGGGAGTCAGTTTGCATTTTGACCTTCGTAACTGCTTCCTCCCCTAAAACAACTGGTAGGCTATCGAAAATGTTTTGGATCTATGTATCAGCCTTGAAGACCAGTCATTGCATTGTTTGGGCATTGGTTTTTATCGTCTGTCTCAGTTCCCGGAGAGCTTGCTTTGCAGCAATTGATTTTTCTTCAATCTGCTATATCTAGACCTCCAGAGCGTCCTCTTGAGCGTATAATTGGTTGAGTCTAGTAGGGTCTGTGGTCTCCTGGATCTCCCTTGATACTTGTTGTAGCTGTAATAAAACCAGTTGAGACTTCATTGTGAGTGAGGTCAAAAATTCTTGTAGACCCTTCAATAGGTCATATGCTTCTTTAGCTGTAGTACTCAGAACTTCCTGCATTTTTGTCACCTAGCTCTGTCTCTCTTATATCTGCTCTGTGTATACAACCATTGGTTCCAGAAACATGGGCGGGGCTGCCAATGCTGCTTTGAGTTCCTCGTTTTCTTGATGGAGGTTCGAACATGCCATCCTGATGTGGACCACACATCCGACTATATCATTCTCCTATATCCCTTCTTGTATTCGGTTGTTGTTGGCCATTACTGTGGGCCAAATGTCTCGGAATATTCTTGTCACTATCTCCAGTTGTTCTTGTAAGTTCCCCTTTTCTGTCCTCAGCTGTTCACGCTCTTCAGTAACTGGTTGTTTGCATTTTTGCTGGAGCTCCGCATGAAGCCCTTCCACTTGATGTGCTCCTCTCTAAATTAATTGGTAGATTTGGGCTATTCCCCATGTCTCTACGCTCTCAGCATCTAAGTTTCCCTGATATGGCCATTGTGCTTGAAGTGGATGTCCGCTGGTGATAGATTTTGCTAATTGTGCCTATGGTGACTGAGGTGGTGTTTGTTGCGGCAGTTTGTTACTAGACTCGGCCATGTTTAGATCGGGCATCGTTTCTTGGACTGTCAGATTAGCCTGCTGGAGTGGATTTTGCTCAAGGAGCGAAGCACGTGCTTCTTCCATAGACTATTCTATTTGATTTAAAAGCTTTGTTAACGTAGCCTGCTGAACCAAGGTTTGGCTAACGAGGGGTACTTCTGGTGTACCTGAGTTAACTTCCGCCTCGGGGTCCTCATTTGGTCTTCCTTTGACAATTGGGTTTGATACGGTGGCTGATGAAGTGGAGGGCATTGTAATGGGTGGTTCCTGAATGGTGGATGAGGTGCGGCCTGATGTTTGGTCGATGTGAGGTGGGGATATGAAAATATTTAAGAAATCAAGGGGGTTGAAGGGTGGTAGCCCCCTAGTCACCTGGGGCTCCACAATAGGCTCTTCCCTGATCGGCACTCCTATACTTAAAGGTCATGGCTGATCATCCCCAGTGAGACCAACCACTGTACTAGATACTGCAATCTTGGCCCTTTTTTATTTTGGTGCCGCTACTGGGGTTTTCCCAGCTTTAGTGTTCCGGACCAGCGCTGTAGTTTCTGAAGCCGATAGGCTAAACAAAATGTTGGGTATTCGTGCTATTAGGGAGGTCGTGGCGGAAGATGGTTTGGAGTGAGATGCCTAAAATTCTAAAAAAGTAGGAAATGTAGTGGAATCACTTGTTAACACTCGAACTACTTAATTAAAATTTTTCACCTTTGTGTTTAACTGCTGAATGATCGGGGATAGCTGCAACTGTGCCATCCTAGTCACCATTTGCTTTGAAGTCTCCCCCGGCAGTGGGTTTGGCATCATCCCATTGAAGATATAAGTGTAGACTCTGCTTCTAACCTCCATCGCTACTCTTGGTCACGAACAGACTTCTGTGTGGAAGGTTGTTCCATCAATTTATAACTTTAATGGCCTCATTTTGAAAGTAGATTCTGGTACACACGTTGGCCTGATAAAGGTTTTCTTGTGGGTAACTCCAAACCATATTTGCGTGTTATAACAATCTAGCAGATTTCTTGGGATTATTTGTTGACTCATCACAACATCAACCATTTGGCTATACCATACCCTGAAAGCTTCTGTGTTTACCTCCTTCATGCTAGGATCCCTGGATACCTTCCAAGGCACAAAATTCATTGCCAATGGTTGTCTTGTTGCTATCTCCACAGGTACTCGAATGCCTAGAAGCATCCATTTCCACATTGCTAGTGCCATAATTAGATATCGATAGATGTATCCAGTTGCCCTCTTATAGTTGTCCTCACAAGCTTCGAACAACTTGTTCAACAAAAATTAGCACCAGTTCAGTTGTGCCCCCTGGATACAATGCTCCACAACCGAAATCGTATCCAGCATGCATTCTCCTTTTTTATAGTGCCTCATCATTTTACTTGCAATTAGGTAACAGGTGAGCCTGACCTCTGGCTTGTTGATCAAGTCGATTTTGGCTCCTTCCCCCCCCCCCCTACTAGTATCGTACCTTGTGTAGTAATCGTTATGTCCAGTCTTCTTTGCCCTTTTGGATATAGTCTGGAATGCTGATGAAACATCCCTCCCTTCCATTGACAGTCCAGTTAGCCTATGGATGTCCTCCGCATGAATCAAGATTTCTTTCCCTAGCGATAGTGAACCATTATGAATTTGGCTCAACAAGAACTTGGTGCACTGCATTGCAGCGCCTGTAACACCAAACACCAGGATATTTCTTAAGTTTAGTATGGTAGACTGTTGAATGCCCCGGAACTCTGGTAGGACTCTTTCTGCTTGCTGCCCTGCTTCGGTGGCATAATTCTCCATATATTCTTGTATATTTGTTGCTAGGAACTTGAAAGAGTCGGTGAGGTCGGTGTCAATCAGTGAGGCACTGCCATATTTCCGCACTAACGGTTCCATCTTTTTTTCTCTGTTATCAAGCTCTTGCTCTACAACTATCGGTGTTGCTCTTGTCATTTTGGCTCGTCTCCAATTAACCTATAGAACAACTCCTTCTCTTTTCTTCTAAATTCCTTCTTCTGCATGCCTTATCTACTCTTCTTTTGGCTCTGCTTCTCTTACTCCCTTGGATGTTTCTAGTTCTATCTCAGATTTTTCCGGCATTCTCGCACTTCTTTGCATGCAGGTTATGTAATTAACAGGCACGAGTGAGGTTAATGAGACCTCATAACTAATCAATTTCCCCCTGGCCTCATCCGTGGCTATGATCATGTGATTAGTTACTGGTTAAGGTGGGTTATGACAATACTGACTGTGGCTTCGAGATTTGGGTAGACGCAACGGTTGGTGGTTGTGCCTTATTATGGAAAATTTATTACGATATGGGTGATGCTAATTATGGAAATTATTTCCAAATCTTGGTAATCCTATGGACTGACACTGGTACTATGCGTAATGATGATGGGATAATGTTTGACATGCTTTTCTATTTGACATGGATGACACGTTGGACACTACCCTTCCCCGACCACAATTGGTTGCTTTGCAGTCCCCACAACACAACTATAGTTATTTATTTTTTTGGTTTTGCTAAAGTGGAAATCCTATCTATGATCATCTTGGGTCCGAGAGAGTTATTGATACTATTCTACACTACTGTCTCCTCTCGGTTGTGAGAGTTATTGGAATTGGAAATGAGTGACTTACTCTTGGTAGGGCTTCAGGCATGCGCCATTCACCCATCCTTGTAGAACTTGGCTGTCCAGTTGTGCCAACCGAACTGCGCCTGAATCTTTGATTTCTATCACATAGAATGGCCATAGCCAATGCATTTGCAGTTTCCCTGGGAACTTCTGGTACTTACTGTCGTAGAGTAGACCTTTTCCCCTGACCTGAAAAGTCTTGCGCTTTATGTGTCAGTCATGCCAAGATTTTTGTCTATCCTTCTGTACCGTTTGGTAAAATTCTACCAAAAATCGTTCTTCTTCAAGGCCTTGTAATTCATGTAGTCGTTCCTTTAGCGAGTCCTCCTCTAATAGTTGGAGTGACATTGTGACTAGGAGGTTGGGTATGATGAATTCTACTAGGACTATTACTTCTCTCCCATATACGAGCTAGAATGATGTTTGGTTATTCAATCACTTTACCATTGTTCAGTATGCCCATAAAGTTGCTGGTATCCGCTCATCCCAGTCATCCCGTTGCACATTGCATAGTTTTGTTAGGCATTTCTATAGTATTTTGTTGAATGCTTCTACAGTATTGTTGTCTTGCAGGTGATACAGACTACTTTTATGATGTTGTGTCATGAAGCTTTCTAGCAGGGATTTAATGGTGTCATTGATGAAGTGTGTACCTTGGTCGCCGGTCAGGCTATTTGGACACCCGAATCGGATGATTATGTTTTTAAAGATAAACTTGGAAACAGTCTCTACGGTGAAATTTTTTACTAGCATTGCTTCTTCCCACCTTGTCAAGTAGTCTGTTGCCATTATTATGTACCTTGCCTACGAGTGTCTTGCAGCTGGTGTAATTGGTCCTACAAAATCGACTACCGATTTTTCAAATGGCTGCAGTACTTTTATCATATGAAGTGGAAGTTCATCTCTGTGGGATGGTCATCCTATCCGCTGACATATATCACATTTCTTAACAAATGCTTTTCTATCCATATGTAATATCGTCTACCACAATCCTTCTTGTAGTACCTTTCTTGTCGTTGGTTTTTCTTCCACGTGTCCTCCCGCAACCCCACTGTGGCATTCCCATAGTACAACTTCCCTTTTGTGGTCCATATCACATCTCTGAAGAATATGGTCCAGTCCCATCTTATATAGATGTCCTGCTAGGTATTCTTCGGTATGAACTACTAGGTGTATTTTTTGGACTGATGTAGCCCTATCGTGAGATAGATTGCTATTTGGTCCAAATATTTCGGGATGGCTTCTACTCTAAAAAGATCAACGTTTGGTAACTGATCATCTAGAAATCCTCCATTTTCTCCATTCTCTAGTCGAGACAGGTGATCAGGTCCTACATTCAATCTTCTGGGCTTTATGATCACCTAGAATGCGAACTCCTAGAAGAGTAGGAGCCATATGTAGATTCTTGCTTCTAAGACCAGTTTTTTTACCAAATATTTCAAAGCTGAGTGGTCTGTGAAAAATTTAAACGTACCTCCCAATAGGTAGTGGCATAAATTTTGAAGGGAATACACCATTGCCAATGCCTCCCGCTCTATTGTGGTGTAGTTCCATTCTACTGTGGACACTTTTCTACTTGCAAAATATATTGGGTGGTCAACTAAAGTGTCCCCTGGTTGCACCAAGACTTCTCCAAGTGCAATGCTTGAAGCATCGATGTGCACATGAAATTGTTTGTCCCAATTCGGGTGAAATAATATTTCCGCACTTGCAAGTTTTTCTTTTAGGGTATTCAGGGCTATTCTGTAATTCTATGTCTAGTGAAATTGCTTAGACTTCCGCAACAACTTCTCTAAAGGGGTTGTTATCTTTGCATAGTTGCAGAGAAATCGCCGATAGTAAACTATGTGGCCCAATAGTGATCTCAGCTATTTTACTATTTCTGGTGCCTCCATGTTGACTATAATTGCTACCTTTGCTGGGTCCACGTAAAATCATTGGGTACATACCACGTGTCCTAGGAGTGTTCCAAATGGTACTGCAAAGATACACTTCTTTAGGTTCAACGAGATCTAAAGTTTCCTACACCTATCAAACATTATTCTCAATAAAATTGCATGGTCTTTTAATAAGTTGTAGACTGGCCAGTCATCCATGTAGACTTCTAAGAACTTGTGGATGTACTCCCGGAAAGAAGCAACCTTGATACGAGAAAAAACTGTAGGTGCATTTTTCAAACCGAATGGCATCACATTATATGCAAAAGAGCCCTTCGGTGGTGAATGTTGTATTTTTCTTATCTTCCTCTACTATACGTACCTGATGGTATCCTTAGAATCCATCAGTGAACAAATACGCCTCATTTCCTGCAACATTGTCTAGGACGTCATCACTAAACATAGTGGGAAATGGGTCATGGATACAGGCATTGTTTAAGCTCCTGTAATCGACATAGACTTGGATCTCAGACTTCTCCTTTTGTTCTATATGACTATAGGACTTACCCATTCTACTTCCTCTACTAGGAATATTAATCCTGCCTTTGACATCTTATCGATCTCTGCTTTTAAATTTTTCCTTCAATCTTGGATTCAGACAATATGGTCTATGTTTCATAGGCCTTGCGTTGGGCTTCAATATTATCTGCATCTCCCCCATATCCCATTTTATTCCCTTTATATCTGCTACCGATGAAGGGAACAAGTCCTCATATTCCTGCAGCAGACTTTATATCTCCCTAGTTGTCTGTTCATCCCAATAATCTCCAATTGTCGCTAGTTTTGGCTTATCTTCTGTTCCAATATTTAGTTTCTTGGTTTTTAAAGGTAGCAAGTGAATCCCTTGTGTCATTGGTTCTTCTTTAATATCCCTCTCCCCTTTCATTTCTTCCAAATACAAATGCCTAAGATTTTCTAGATTATCATCATCCATTTCCCTGTTTATCTTTTGGCATGCTACCTTTTGTCTAACGCCAAGGTTTGAAAGTGGCTGCTCATCCTCCTTTATACTTTTTGGAAAGAATAGTACGTTCTTTATAGCTTGCAAAGCTTGTGTGACTGGTTTTTCTTTTCCTGCGAACAAGAATCATTGTGTGAAGTTATCCGCAACTTCTCGCCGTGTGCTGGTTGCTCTTTTCTTTTCTTCTGTCAGGTACCAAACTAGGGGAATCGAGTCTAGGGAGTGGATAAATCTATGTACCCATAGCTCTTCTAGATATCTTGTAGCTCTCCATTGATCCTCACATCCCTTTATATGGTTTACAGCTTTTGAGTCCCCTTGGTATTTCCCTTTTACCCAAGGTCCTTCTTCTTCCTTAAATCTCGCTTTCAATGCTTGCGCAACTCTGCCCCATTGCGACAGTGAGTTGCGGTGGTTAATCCACCATCTTGCCGATGTGGAATGTAACGCCATGTCCATGAGTGTTACCCTATGTCCTTCTGGTAACCTATCTTCTATTTCTGTTATGAAAATATCTACATTGTTCACATTGGATAAATTTGGGTAATACCTTACCTCAGTCTCGATCCAATTGATTCTTCCAATGTTGGTGCATCTCCCTTTATTGGTCTCATACCCTCCTTGCTGCGAATCATCCCGAGCTAATTCTGAGCCTAATTCTGAGCTTTGGATACTTCTCTAGCTTAAAAAGCCACATGCTGTTGGGTTGATGTAATCCTCCCTTTTCCCTGCAGTCATTCGATAAATATGGTCCATCAGCTAAACATCTTCTCTGTTGTCTACAGTCTCTGTGTATCTTGGACCTTGATACGGGTCGAGTGGCTGAGTGACTCTGACCTCCCCGTACTCAAAGATCATTAGTTCCTTTTTTATATCTATTATTGCATAATTTTCAAAGGCCCAGTCAATTCCCAACAATGCAGGATAAGGATCTTTATCCCCCACGATGTCGATGACCTCAAAGTCTGTATATTCGTATATGATTTTACTCCCATAATATCAACCTCAACATCCTCCAGTCTACCTATGGGCACAATGCAGTACTAGTTCGCCATCCGAAGTTGGATTGGTGAGTATGTTAACCTTGGCTTTCCTAATACTTCCCAGGTTTTTGTTGGTAAAATATTAACATCGGATCCCAAATCAAGCACGGTGTCTTTAATTTGGTAACCAGCAAGTTGGGTGTTTACTCGGAACTCTTTTCCTATCCTTATTTTATTTCTTTTCATCCTTTGTACATACTTTTGGGTTACATCAGATGATTCTCTTGATTCTGTGTTCTTCTACACCACTCCTTCCAGGTTCTGCTTTAGCTGCTCCAACATTGGTGCACATTAACAATATTCAGGAATATATGGAACCATTCTTGAATGATAGTACTTGAATCGGTTTGGTTTTCGTTGTTTTCCTGTGTTTGCTGTAACTCAATACCTTTTTTCCCTCCCAGTTAGCCAAATGTTTCTACTGCCTCTTGGAAAAATTGCTTCTGTCTTTCTGGTTTGAAAAACAGTTTTGGGGATGCTGGCCTAATTAATTTTCTCAGGTCCACTGTACATGCATCTTCCCCCATTATCTTACCTCCTCATGTCACTATTGCCACATTCTGCATTGTCTGAGTCTCCATTATCTTGGGCTCTGCATTTACTATATTTGTTCCTCTTTGTATAGCTCTTTCCTCCCATCTTTTAATGAGATCAGGGCAATATTCAGTTGTGTGCGTGTTAAACCGACACTGGGAACACTAGGGTCTTCTAGGAAGTGGACATTCCCTCACTACGTGTCCTTATTTTTCACAGTTGTAACATCTTACTGGACCTCTACCCCCTTCTCAGCCTCCTCGTCTTCCTCGGGGAGTCTTATTCACTCGGTATGAAGGCCAGTCCAATCGTTCTACCAATGCCTCCAGAGCTCTACATTGCTCTGTGTTGTGTGTTTTTGAAGCATAGAACTTAAAATATGTGTTATTAGGAATGGTGGAATAATTTTGAAAAATAGGGCATAATCGAGGTGGATGATCCATGTTCTTGCATATTTCACAATATTCAGTAGTGGTTGGACTTTGTTGCGCAGGGAACCCTGTGTATTGTTGTCGCGGTGGATATATTCCTTCGGTGTTTATCTACGCCACTCCTCCCATTGGTGGAGCCCGCTGTGTCCTTGTAGCTGATGTCCCACCATTCTGACCTCGCATCCGAGGACATTTGGTTACCACATGTCCTTCCATTAGACAGTGTGTGCACCATACATTTGGTCTTGCTGGCTACATTGGTTGAATTTCCTTGAGTTTCTCTTCCAAGCTCACTATTTGATGCTGCAACCCCATTATAAAAGGGTGCTGTATTGTTTCTCCTCCCTTAAACTCTTGTGGGTAACCCACCATAGCTTCTATCTTCATTGCTTGCTCTAGTGCATCTTGCAATGTCTCGATCCTCTATTGAGTTAATGGATTTCTGGTCAAGGGTAGTAGAGCTTTGATGAACCAATCCCTCTAATGGTTTGGATCAATTGGATAGCTGAGTTTTCCAATCACGTCCTTGAATCTCTACATCAAATCCCAAGCAGTCTCTCCTAACCTTTTCTTGATTTCCCACATTTCTAACAGACCCTGCTAGTCTGTTTGGGGCAGTTTGAACTCCTTAACGAAGTCCCTCTTCACATCTACCATCACTAGATTCTGATGAGCTTCGGACCACTTCATAAACCAGCGTAGAACTCCCTCCCTAAGGGTGGTTTGAAATTCTATCAACTACCTCGCATCTGGTGTCTATCGTGCCCTCCATATGGATTCGCAGAGGTACCAGTGTTGTTCAACATCGTCGTTACCCCTCCTGGAAAAATCTCGGTACTGGGTAAGTGAACCCACCATGTTCACTTGAGTAGAAGTTACTAAATGAAGCCATTGGTTCCTGGTTGTGAGATGGTACCACTAGCAATTCTACTACCAGTGTGTATTACTGCTGAAGACTGAATACTGTGCAACTTATTTAATTCACGTAACTTAAAAAAAAATTCACTTAGTGGTTGGTAAAGCACTAGGGGAAGGTTGGGACTAGAGCTACTTGAACCTTGGGGAATAGGAGTACCTTTAGTTATGAACGTCGACCTTTCCTGGAATAGTTTCTCCATTGCAACGTGCAACTTCACATCGGACATCTCCTCGGGGCGCGCGTCTGCATTTTCTCTGCCAGACTTCTTTCCTTTCTCCTTCTCGGCTAGGTTCCTACGCACCTGCCAAAATTCTTTAGCAGTCCCTCCTATATCCTGGGGACCCACCTGTCTTTCTGCTTCCTTTGTCATCTAAGGCGTCTCCTCTTTGTCCTTTCGACTACTTTCCTGTCTCTTCAACTCCTTTATTACCCTTTCTCGCTACTTCTCAGCAATCTGCACCCTCCGATGTGCTCGTCACTCCCTTAGCCTATTAGAGGTCTCGACATCCATACTCATACTCCCCTTCTTTCACTATTCTTGTAGCATCTCTCCCCCAGTTCGTTCCCCTAGCATAGGATATTTACGCTTCCATCTCAGATTTTTGGAACCCCATTAGTCCTTCATCTACCATCAAGGCTTTAATCCATAACAAAATCTCCTTCAGTTGTTTCCCCCGTAACCCAGATCTGAATATATCCCTGCCCTCGAAAAGGACTGGCAGCACTCCGCTGCAAACTCCACTATGTATCTGTCCAAGGTAGATTCCACCCAATAATCTACAGCTCGAGTCAACTCAGTATTCAACCGATGAAGGGCCACCAGATCTCCGTGCACCCACTTGTGACCAACTTTCCGCGACTTTCTTTTGGTTGCTTTGGTCTGGAGCCTTCGCAATAATGGAAAAAGTGTCCTCAGACATGTAATTTTATTAATCAGAAAAACAATTACATTTGGAATTATGCAAGAGTTTACACCTGAACAACAAAAACACTCTTGCAATGGGCTATTTATATGCTCAATGTCCTAACTTCAACTAATTATGGATCACTTGTTAAATAACAAGTGTCCACTTACATTAAATGACCTTCTAACTATTCTACTAACTTTATTCCTAACTTAGAGCCTAGGAAACGAATCTATTATAGAGTCCTATTTTTAATAGCAAAATTCTATTTCTGAGTATCTCAAATATTTATTAAATATTTCAATTTAATAAATATTTTTATTCTCTAATATTTATTAAATATCTAATTTAATAAAAAATTTATCCTAAATTTATATTAACATATTTGGATCATCCAACATTCCCCCCTATGATCCAAAGATACATTATAACAGATACCAAGTTCATTCCCGAACTTAGTAAATTTTATTCTGCCAAGATGTTTCGTGAAAATGTCGGAGGTCTGATCTTCTGAAGGACAATAAATCAGCTTGATGACGTCCTTTGCAATGAGTGATCTGATATGATTATACTTGGTGTCCACATGTGTTGTCTTTGAATGAAAAACTAGATTCACGGCAAGCTTTATTACTAACTGATTGTCGATGAATAACGAAGTAGCTTCTGTTGGAGGAATTCCCAAGTCCTGTAAAACTCGATGTAACCAAAAAGTCTCACATGCTAATTCCCATGCTAAAATGTACTCTGCTTCTGCTGAAGAAATGACCACCGTAGCTTGCTTCTTACAACTCCAGGAAACTACAGCTGACCCCATGTTCATTAAGTAACCCGAGGTTGATGCCCTGTCATTAATACTGCCAGCAAAGTTGGCATCTGAAAATCCACCAAGTACAAAATTTTTAGTTTTTTTGTAAAGAATACCAAAATATTTTGTTCCTTGGATATATCTAAGAACTCTTTTGGCTACATTCCAGTGGCTATCTAGTGGTTCCTGCATAAAATGTGAAAGAATACTGACTGCATAAGATAGATCAGGACGAGTAATTGTTAAATAAATCAAGCTGCCAATCAACTGTCTGTAAGTAGTGCTGTCCACCTTTTTCCCTCCTTCAAATTTTGAAAGTTTCAAGTTTTGTTCCATAGGGGTAAGGACAGGCTTGCAATCCTACATTCCAAATCACTGAAGAATTTCTGCCGCATATTTACTCTGAGAAATGAAGATCTGATTTGGACGTTGGAATACTTCAACACCAAGATAGTAGTGAAGTAGTCCCAAATCTGTCATCTTAAAACCTGCATGTAACTCCTTTTTTAGTTGTTCAATGTGATCATCATTGTTTCTTGTGACGATCAAGTCATCGACATACATAACCAAAATCACCATATTTTTACCTTGTTGGCGTACATACAAGGTATCATCATATTCACTGCGATGAAAACCAACTTTGTGAAGGTATTCATCCATTTTGGCATACCAAGCTCGGGGAGCTTGTTTTAACCCATATAAAGCTTTTATTAGTTTGCAGACTTTATGTTCTTGTCCCTCAATTTCAAAACCTAGCGGTTGTGTCATGTATACTTCTTCCTGTAAATCGTCGTTGAGAAAAGAAATTTTTACATCCATTTGATGAACTTTCCATCCTTGTTGAGCTGCTAAGGCAAGCGTGAGGAGGATGGTGTTCCATTTAGCTGTAGGAGCAAATGTTTCCTCATAATCTATCCCTTCCTGTTGCGCAAAACCTTTAGCAAAAAGTCTTGCTTTATACTTGTCAATATCACCATTTTGCTTGTACTTAATTCGATAAACCCATTTGCATCCAATAGGTTTAACATGCCGAGGACAATCGACAAGTTGCCAAGTGTTGCTGTCTTGAATGACCTGATATTCATCACCATAGCCTGTTGCCATGCTTTATGTTTTAATGCCTCTTGAAAAGAAGAAGGTTCAGTAAAATCATTTGCTATTAAAGCAAAATTGCCTTCATTTTGTTTTGATCCCCTTGTTCCTGTTTTATTTTGTTAATTAGGCCTTACATCTTTCAAGAGTTTAACCGCCCATTTCGGCGATTTATGTTCACTGGTTTGGGCTTGTGAAAAATCACCATCATTAAAAAGAGGGTTGATGTAAACTGATGTCTGTTGAGAAATCGTAGGTTTTGGGGGCGGAGAGTCATTGTCAGAAGAACTGTTGCTGCTAGGAGAGTTGGATGAACTGCTGGAAGACCTAGATGGCGCTGATGAAGAAGACGGACTGGATGAATCATCATCAGATGAAGGAAATTCAAGTTCATACCAACTTGGTGAATTTGGTTGACTTTGTAAATTTCCATGTCTTTTATTAGTTTTTGTTTCTAACTTTTGAAGAATACTTTCAACTTCTTCAACACTCTTACTCTCATTTTCATCAAAGGTCACATCTCTGCTTACAATAAATTTCCCATTCGACAAAATTCAGTACCCTTTATTCTCATCATAATACTCGATCATTGTGCACTTTAACCTCCGTGCATCAAGCTTAGTTTGTTTTTCCTTGGGAAATAAGGTATAACAGATAGATCCGAGAACTCTGAGATGCTTAACCCATGGTTTGAATCCAAACCAAGCTTCATAAGGTGTGATTTCGTCTAAAGAAGCTGTGAAAGATATATTTCTCAAGTAGACAGTGGTATGAAATTCAGCCCAATATGAAGGACTTAACTTTTTAAAAGTTAACATATATCGTGCCATTCCTAACAAGGTACGATTCATTCTTTCTACTACTCCATTTTGCTGCGGAGTGTAGACATTGGTAAGACGTTGTTTTATGCCACTATCCATACAATACTTTTTGAATTCATTTGAAATGAATTCTCCATCGTTGTCAGTTCAAAGAGTGCCAATCTTCTCCTTTACTTCATTTTCAATAAGCTTATGAAAAGTTTTGAACTTTTCAAATGCTTCAGACTTTTGCTTCAAGAAATATACCCATGTCATCCTGCTAAAATCGTCAATAAAAAGTAAAAAATATCTGCAACTTCCAAGGGAAGTTGGGAAGGGTCCACAAATATCACTGTGAACCAACTGCAAATGCTTGTCTGCTTGCTAGGAACTGGTGGGAAAAGTCTCTCCATGTTGTTTTCCAAAAATACAAGATTCACACTTTGCATTTTCCCTTTTGAAGGTTGGAATTCCTTTAACCATGCCCTTTATTTGTAACTGATAGAGACTGTAAAAGTTGAGATGGCCATATCTGACATGCCATAATCTGATTGGTGAAATATTTGTACTTGCTGCGCTTGCAAAGTCAAAATGTCTTGGAATAACTGTCCCTTTCATCCTTAATAGTTTTCCATCTTCATAACCTGTCATTATTGTTTGCATGTTTTGTTTGACTGAGTTGATTTTAACTAAGCCATCTTCCATAATCACTGTATGCCCTGCTTGTCGAATTGTGACTAAGGACAACAAATTTTTCTTGAATGTTGGGACATACCATACATTAGAAATCATTATTTCTCCGATGTCTGGTAAAAAAACTTTAACTACACCTTTGCCTGAAGGAGTATGTTTGGTTTTTTCAGTAATATAGATTGAATTCAGATGTCATTCTTTGAAACTCCAAAATAAGTCATGTCGAAATGTCATGTGTTGAGTTGTGTCTGTATCAAGAATCCATGCATCTTCATAATCACTGCAGAGAAAGCTTGAAACCTGTAAAGCTGTCGCTTCTATGTTTGTGAAAACATATTCGAAACTATTAGGATCATCTTCATCATTTGCCAACTGTGCTGAGTTTGGATGAAACTTAGAAATTTTCTCAATAGAATTTCTACAATTTGCTGCATAATGACCAACTTTGTTACATTGCCTGCAAAAAAATTGACCAAATCGGTGCCTCTTCCCTGAGACTGTCCTCTGCCTTGAGACTGTCCTCATCCTCTGCTTTGGCCTCTGTTTTGAGTTTGTCCTCTCCCTGGACTTTGCCCTGTGCCTTGATGATATCCTTTGTTTTGATTGTTGCCTCTGCCTTGAAAATTGTTTCTGCTTGAATTGGAGCCTCTGTTGGAATTGTTTCCTCTGTGTTGACTGCGACCACAACCTTGCGCTTCTTGATTTGAATTGAAATTACCTCTTCCTTTGTTTCTGGAACTGTCAGTTGAGGATTTGCTTGAACTGGCTTCGGTGAAGAAGACATCTTCCCCAATATGCTTCTTCTTCCTGAAATTTTTATCATGTTGTGCTAACATGTCACTCATTTCATCAAATTTGATCTTCTCCAACTTGTTAGTGACTTGCAAAGTTTCCAAAAAATGAGAATATGATGATGGAAATCCAGAAATTAAAATTGTAGTTAAGAAGCTTTCATCAATAGCTTGAAAGCTAGCATTGATGATTTCTTGCTTAATGTTTTTAAGTCGTGAAATGTACTCAAGGACATCACCACCTTCAGTTAATTTCTATTGAGGCAATTTTAATTGAAGATCAACCTTATTTGATTCAGGTTGTGTATCAATGAGATCTTTGAATGTATGTAAAGCAGCCCATGCATCTAAAGTATTCTCAATGTGTATGTACATTTCATTACTAATTGAAGCTTTTATAAGAGCTAATGCCTTGGCATCTTTTATTTCCCATTTTGCAAGTGAATCTGGATCTGTTGGTTTATTTCGCTTAATGTTTCCATCACAAATACCATGCCATAATTCATTAAAAATAACAGTGCTTTCAATTAGACGTTGCCATGTATTATAGTATTTCACTCCTTCTAGCTTATTAGATTTAGAGAATAGATTAATTAGCTTCAACATTGGAGTGTTGAAGCAGTGCACCAAAACAATCAAGCACAAAAAATTGAGAAATTTGTCACATGAAACACACCATGCAAAAACGACACACGCCACGCAAAAAACTATCTATCGGGGCTTGGACTTGAACCTCATTTAGTTGTTGAAATAGGAGAAAAATGACTGAGCTTTGCACTTGGCTCTAGTCAATTTCTCAAATATTTACAAGGTAACATTCAAAATTTGACTTTTACAATAATGCGCTTGCAAAATCTAGTAAAAAAATGTTACCCCTCCTAAAAGTAAAATTACTTTGAGTCACACTTATCTCTCTAGAAACAAATTACAAAAGAAAAACAAATCTCCTTATTACTCCAAAAAATTACAAATAACCTTATTGCTCCATAAATATTACAAAAACCTTATTACTCCAATAAAAAATATTACAATGTTGTTCAAAAAATACAAAGTGCTACTTCACCTTATTGCTCCAAAGTGCTACTTCACCTTATGATCCCAATTACAATTTTAATTTAAAAAAAAAAATATAACTCCAATGAGTGCACACATGAAAAAATGTTTTTGGTAAGAAGAAATAGCCTCAGTCTCTGCAATCTCAGAACAACACCTGGGAGTTCTCGGCCTTGGTTTCCTTAAACTCGATTTTGGCACTAATTTTGTCAACTCAGAAACGTTATTCCAAAGCAAAAACTATCCTTGATGCTGCTTTAGATGAAACAGGAAAAATGGGAACAAGGAATGTTGTTGAGAACAAAAGAAAAACTGCAAATTTCTGGGTGTGAGACTCATGGGGCAAATTCCCTCGGGTAGCTTAGGAAATCTCCCGAAACTTCAAAATCTAAGCCTTAGACACAACCTCCTCCAGGGTTTGATTCCCCTATATCTGTCTACCTGCAAAGCACTCAAAAGCGTTAATCTGCAGGGTAACAAGATGTCAGGCCCGATTCCGTTGGAGTGACTTCGCTCCAAAAAAGGCCGAATATCACTGTGCTGAGCCTTTCCTTTAATGATTTCAGTGGCAACATTCCATTTTCCCTCACCGCTCTTAAGTTTCTGCACATGCTGCTTCTAGAAGACAATTCCTTCACCGGCCCCCTCCCAATTCTGGATCTCCCTAATCTTGTGAAATTTAATGTATTGAACAATAATTTGACTAGTCCCATGCCTCATAACTTGAAGAAATTCTTCCTCGATTCATTTCTTGGAAACAAAAGTGGGTTTTTTCAAGTACCAATCCCGTGCTATGTTGTTCTCCTAGGCTGGATGTCGAAAGAGGTTTTCAAATCCCAATTGGACTGTACATTAATTATATAAATCCGCCTTTGCAATGCTTACTGCTATGATATTTTCATTCAATAAGGTATAACGATGGAAGAATCCAAACGGGTGGTGGTGGTAGGCCAGAGAGAACGAGGCAGGGCAACAATTTACGCATTTGGCAGAATTTTTTTGAGTCTCTAAAGAAAAATGCTATAGTTTTCAATGATCTCACAAAACAGAAGGATGTTGAGATTTTGCATTTTTTCTTGATAATAAAAATGATTTTAGAATTTACAAACCTAAAATCAATAGTAAAATTTTGTTCCTTTTAAACAAAAACTTGAAAAATTCCATACCAATCATTTGCTGATCAATTCAATGGAGTTTTCCAAGAACTTGTAGAGCTGGAATCTCCTCCTCACATCTACTGTAGCATTACCATAGCTTCGATACCACAATAATGGCCGAAGTG
Organism: Pinus albicaulis; assembly: GCA_034641835.2. Lineage (NCBI taxonomy): Eukaryota > Viridiplantae > Streptophyta > Pinopsida > Pinales > Pinaceae > Pinus > Pinus albicaulis. The sequence continues at coordinate 385,511,576 of CM076579.1, read as the reverse complement.
TCCTCAGACACATAATTTTATTAATCAGAAAAATAATTACATTTGGAATTATACAAGAGTTTACACCCGAACAACAAAAACACTCTTGCAATGAGCTATTTATATGCTCAATGTCCTAACTTCCACTAATTATGGATCACTTATTAAATAACAAGTGTCCACTTACATTAAATGACCTTCAAACTATTCTACTAACTTTATTCCTTATTTATAGCCTAGGAAATGACTCTATTCTAGAGTCCTATTTTTAATAACAAAATTATATTTCTAAGTATCTCAAATATTTATTAAATATTTCAATTTAATAAATATTTTTATTCTCTAATATTTATTAAATATCTAATTTATTAAATATTTTATCCTAAGTTTATATTAACATATTTGGATCATCTAACATGAAAGACATATGTTGGCCCCTATTTTCCCAAAAAAACATCGTTTAGGGCCTTAAAACGGCTCTCGGAGTTCATGTAATATCCCCAAAGGGGAATAACCAGTAATATAACAGAAATATGCCAGACAGATATAGAAAATGCAATGCTGAACCAGATCACTGAATCATGACACATGTAATACCAGAAACTGAGCCATTTTATTAATCAGAAAGTACATAGAGAGAAGTACAAATAAATCAGAATCAGTGCACCTATCCTTGCCCTAGGCAAGTGATGACCCTCCCATGCAAGAAAATGGCTGCAATAAAGACAGCGTCCTAGCTGCTCTGGAGATGAACTGCGCTGGTACTGGGGCTGATCTCTAACTGCAAACCCTCTCTACTGGAAAACGCTGTCTCTGCTAGTGACAGCGCAGAAACAGGTGAAGCACAAGGCCCTCAATCCTCCAGACAGATGAACCTGCTACAGAATGCTGGAAACGCTGATGAGCCCCTCTCACAATAGCCTGCTCCTCAGAACTGCGTCTCTCCTGATGGATCTAGAAGCCTCCAATCAGACCTGCGTCCTTCCCTTCCTGATCTGCGTCCTCCAATATCAGATCTGATGCCAAACCCTCAAATCTATACTAGATCTGGAACTATCTCCTCAGATCTACAGCCTCTAGGGCTAGATCTGGTGTTATTCCTTCAGATCTGGGCTAGATCTATCAATATCTCCTCAGATCTGTCACTCCTCCAGCTGGATCTAGTGCTAAACCTCCAGATCTGCAACATACAATACTAGATCTGCAACATACAAGACTAGATATGCAAGATCTACCCTTCCCACAACTGGATCTAGCAATAAACCTTCAGATCTGCAACCCTTACCTCCAGAAATGGACAGCGTCCTTACTCTAGGGCTAGACAGCGTCCTTCTGCCTCCCAAAACAGCGTTTTCTCTGCCAGACTGGAACTGCGTCCTCCTTGGACAGCGTCCTCCCCTCCTGAAAGGCACAGCGTCCTCCTTCCAGATGAGACAGCGTCCTTCTCCTTCAAGAATCAGCGTCCTTCCTCCTCTTCCTCTGCGCAGCCACAAGAGGGCTTTCTCCTCCTCGGATATACTTCAGAAATTGCTGCTGCTTCACTGCTGGAACTGAAAAGTGTACTCAGAACAAACCTCACTAGGGCGGGCACTCGAAGTCCCCCGAAGCTAAGGGTGAAACCAGAAAACCTTACCAGGGCCGGCACTCGAAGTCCCCCGAGGCTAAGGGTGAGATCTCAGACCGGAGACACTCGTGCACTAAACAGTGCTGCAGACCGACTAAACAACCGGCGTGCTGAAGCAGACAAGAGTCCAGCTATCAATAAGAATATCAAATCATGAAATGATCAAATGAGGTGAGAGCCTCTCCTTTTATAACATCAATCTCCCTCCAAAACTCAACTCACCCTGGATCTGCGCAGTTTACCTTGGGTTAACCTTATGTCTCCTCCATCATATCCACGTGGACCCCCAAGGCCCCCTCTCTAAGTTACAACGTCAAGCTACTAGGAAAAAGAACACTTTATTATAAAGTGAGGTGACTAAAGTGAGGTGACCCCTCTTATTTCTCACTTTATTTATTATTCCTATCTAAAGCAGCAAAATAACACAAAAATGCAATATTCCAATTAGCAAAGCTAATTGGGAATATTACA